>JAWPHD010004821.1:0-177645 GCA_037043455.1 Cyrtodaria siliqua
ACTAGGCTTAGTACTGATCATCCTCGCCAAGATTCGCTGAAATCTGGCAAAGAGTTCAGAAGAGACTAATCTGGACAAAGTTTGTGTATTAAAACATTTAAAGGGTCACAACTCTTCCAAAAATCATTCAACCGAAATATGGTGATGATATGCACAACTAGGCTTGATATGATCATCCTTGTCAAAAAAGACTATGATAATGGACCTTTGGAAATGGCCGAGTACGACACATACGAAATATTGCAGTCTTGGTTTGATTGAGACTGTTCATGAGCGGTAGTGAAATATGCTAGCTACCGCTCACGCCCTCTAGCCCCGGGTTGAGCAGAATTCAAGTTTCGTCTATCTCCAGCCAGGGGTTCAGGAGAACTAGCCCGGAAAAAAATTGTGGTATCAAAATCCTTAAAGGGCCATCACTCTGCCAAATATCTGTAAACCGGAACGCGACGAGGACATGCATAACTAGACTTGGTGCTGATCATCCCTGCAAAGTTTCATTGAAATCTGGCGAGGGGTTCAGGAGAAGTAGATCAGACCAAAGTTTGTGTATTAAAACCTTTAAAGGGAAATAACTCCGCCAAAAATCATTCAACCTGAACATGGCGATGATTTGCACAACAAGACATGGAATCGATCATTCCAAAAAAGTTTCGTTTAATCCGGCCAGGGGTTCAGGAGAACTAGTCGGGTCATACTAAAGACCTCATAAAAACGGCACTAGCAGCCTACTCCCTTGCTTGACGCTCAGCAAACTGACGCGAAAATTCCCCCCTCTGAGGGACCCGGACCCATTCCCCCATGGTAGAAAGACAGCCCTGACATCCATCATCTATCTTGGTTTTAAAATAATATTTAACCTTTGACATTTCAGACAAACATAATATTTGTAAGAATCAAGCTTATGACTAGGTGAAATATGCTGTGAAAAAAACAACAATATGATGATAATATTGAATCCAAATGGCCGACATTTTGTGTAATCCGTGAATGTGGGTCGCAGGTAAAACCCGTGTATAACACAATATTTAATCGATTTTAATTTATTTCTTCGGAACATGTAAATTAAAACATCTATCTTGAGATTTCTGTATGTTTTTGACTTTGTATGCTTGATTCTGATGAGAAAAGCGAACTTCAAATCGACAACTTTCAATGCCAAAAAAGGGAAAACATTTACAATAGTGACCTAACGATTACAAGTTGCAAGGGGTCGGAAGATGACAAATGATCAGGTGACGTGAAGATCGAACAATATGTTAAATGTAATTGAATAATCTGTTGAAAACACAAATGATACCTGCCACAGAGATGCCAGGTCGACATTGTATGCAATAAAAATCGAAAACGGTCATTGCTAAGCGACGGGACTGGTATAATAATTTGCATCGTCACAATTTTTTTACCGCCATAAAAAAACGAAATAATGAAGCGAGTGACTGCCATTGATGTTTTTTTGAAAGTTTCAGGCAAAAAACAGCTTTTTAACTAAATCATGGGCCACAACTAAAGAATCTGGTAAAGATCAGATGAAAAATGAAGGCCCTACCGTATTAACGAGGCAAAATAATCAAGAGCCATAATTCCTCCGTAACTGGTCCGACTGGTCCAACAATGAGCAAAAAAAACCAAAAAAAACAACAACAAAAACTACCGTAATAATAATTTAAAAAAAATAAAAAAAATATATATAAAAAGTCATAAAATCTGGTAAAGTTTGGCAAAGATCAGATGCAGAATGAAGGCCCTATCGTATGACGAGGCAAATTATAGTATTTTTAACAAAATCAAGGGCCATAACTCCGCTGTTACTGGTCCGATCTGGCTGGGTTTTGAACTGGACCGAGCTTTCATTGACATTAACAATCTGATAAAGTTTGGTAAAGATCGGATGAACAATGAAGCCCCTATCGTCTTAACGAGGCAAAATATAGCATTTTTAACTAAATCAAGGGCCATAACTCCGCTGTTACTGGTCCGATATGGCTGGTTTTCGAACTTGTTCGAGCTTTCAACGACATTAACAATCTCTGTTATAACTTTTAATTTTGATGGGATTAATTCAGTATGTGTTATCAGAAATGCATAAGCGCTTAATCTAAATACAACAAGAGGCGACGCTCTACTGGCTAACACGGCTCTTATAACATCAATGAAGCGATTGACTGCCATTTACGTTTTTTTTTGAAAGTTTCGGGCAAAAAACAGCTTTTTAACTAAATCAAGGGCCATAACTAAAGAATCTGGTAAAGTTTGGTAAAGATCAGATGAAAAATGAAGGCCCCACCCAAATATAGCATTTTTAACTAAATCAAGAGCCGTAACTCCTCTGTTACTGGTCCGACTGGTCCAACATAGAGCTAAAAAATAAGAAATAATAATAAAAAAATAAAATTAAAAAAAAATAAAAAATAAAAATAAAAAAATAAAAAAAATAATAAAAAAATAAATAAAATAATAATATAAAAAAAGAAAGTCATAAAATCTGCTAAAGTTTGGCAAAGATCGGATGAAAAATAAAGGCCCTATCGTCTTAACGAGGCAAAATATAGCATTTTGAACTAAATCAAGGGCCATAACTCCGCTGTTAATAGTCCGATATGAATGGTTTTCGAACTTGTCCGAGCTTTCATTGATATTAACAACTTGATAAAGTTTGGTAAAGATCGGATGAACAATGAAGACCCTATTGTCTTAACGAGGGAAAATATATTTTAACTAAATCAAGGGCCATAACTCCGCTGTTACTGGTCCGATATGGCTGGTTTTCGAACTTGTTTGAGCTTTCAACAACATTAACAATCTGATAAAATTTGGTAAAGATCGGATGAACAATGAAGCCCCTATCGTCTTAACGAGGCAAAATATAGCATTTTCAACTAAATCAAGGGCCATCACTCCGTTGTTACTAGTCCGATATGGCTGGTTTTCGAAATTGTCGGAGCTTTCATTGATATTAACAATCTGATAAAGTTTGGTAAAGATCGAATGAACAATGAAGCCCCTATCGTCTTAACGAGGCAAAATATAGCATTTTTAACTAAACCAAGGGCCATAACTCCGCTGTTACTGGTCCGATATAGCTGGTTTTCAAAATTGTTCTAGCTTTCAACAACATTAACAATCTGATAAAGATTGGTAAAGATCGGATGAACAATAAAGCCTCTATCGTCTTAACGATGCAAAATATAGCATTTTTAACTAAATCAAGGGCCATAACTCCGCTGTTACTAGTCCGATATGGCTGGTTTTCGAACTTGTCCGAGCTTTCATTGATATTAACTATGTGGTAAAGTTTGGTAAAGATAGGATGAAAAACGAAGGCCCTATCGTCTTAACGAGGCAAAATATAACAATATAGCATTTTTAACTAAATCAAGGACCATAACTCTGCTGTTACTGGTCCGATATGGCTGGTTTTCGAACTTGTCCGAGCTTTCATAGATATTAACAATGTGGTAAAGTTTGGTAAAGATAGGATGAAAAATGAAGGCCCTATCGTCTTAACGAGGCAAAATATAGCAATATAGCATTTTTAACTAAATCAAGGGCCATAACTCTGCTGTTACTTGTCCGATCTGGCTTGTTTTCGAACTTGTCCGAGCTTTCATTGATATTAACAACCTGTTAAAGTTTGGTAAAGATCTGATTAAAAATGAAGGCCCTATCGTCTTAACGAGCCAAAAGTTAACGCCGACGACAGACGGACAACTTGGCATCCCATAAGCAGAAAAAAATACACCAAAAAGTAATATTAACCGTAAAACTGACCGCAGACTCAAATGTCCACTTAATTTGTAAACAGCGTCACGTGGGGATGCGTGCGCATATAATTATACAAGATGGCTCGATTATAAAAAAAAATGTTGGGGAACTAGTCGGGATTTTTTATACTCGACTTTTATAAATAGCAACGATAGAGCTAAATAACTTAGTATCAAAGGGAGACAACACGTTCATTAAAAATTATGTATTAAGTATAATATTGTTACTTCCCTTTGAAGAAGTCTGAACGGTATATGCAGGCCTCCCAAATCCGGAATTTCAGGATGTTCAAATTAGTTTTGCTGACAAAAATTATACAAATATGTACGTTAGTCATTAAACTTAATTAAATATGTAACTTATTATTGACTATTATTGTACAACACATCGTAGAAGTCTTTTTATGATGCCGAGTATTGCTTCTGTGCCGACTTTTCAGGACTTTAAAATACCCCTTTTGGTACCCACTGCCAGAAGGTGTTGGCATACATTTCTTACACGGATATTTCGTTTACAAATGAGACATTGGGTAACCGTTATTTTATAGGAATATCAGTTGTTAAAAACAGGGGTCGAATTTCACAAATTTAGCCACTAGCTAAAAATATCCAGTGACTAAAAAATCTACTAGCTAATATCGGTTCTCACTAGCATTTTTATTCAAGTAAAAACGGGATGTAAATTCTGTTGACTAACACATTAATTAACAATACGTAATATCAAATTTACGTACTGATGATTGGCGGTCGCTTGCGTGGACACGGCAACACTCGCACCATATCTCCGTGCAGACGTTATTGTTAATTACCTTTCCCAGCATAATATTGTGTTCTCTCTCCCATCGCGATACTGTTTTTAGTGACGCTGTGATGGCTACTGTTTCTCTCGGTGCCGGTGTTGTAACTGTCGTACTATTTTCTCCGCGTTCTCTAGACTCCATCTCGTCATTTTGTCTTGAAAAACGAAGTGATTTGCAAGCAGACGATTCTGCCATGATAATTGATTGTGTAAAGTCCCGAGTTATCTTACCGGAAGTTGATATCTGATTCATTACGTATAGGGGGCACTCCACAGATTAATGTACATTTCTCAATCATCAAACCCATGACAAGCTCTTAGCCTGAATCCTTGAGCAAAAATAAATCACATCATCATTGTGTCATACATTTCTTAGAAGACAATAAAATTACCCATGTTTCCATACCAAATAAAAGTATCAAAAAGCATTTTCTGTACAACTTTAGTCCCATTTCTTTAAGATTACCCCACCCCTTAAAACATGCTAAAAATGCAATTTTAGCAATATTTCAAATGTCAATAAATAAAAATAAAAAAAAATCCTACACATATCAGGGTCATGTCTGCACTCATAATGCTCATGCACAGGGTTCTGGAAATATTTTGAAAATCCACTTGCCCAGGGCAAGTGGATTTTCAAAAGTCACTTGCCCTGCCCATAATGTCACTTGCCCCACATTTAAGAACACATAATTGCCCCAAAAATTGGCGGTGTACCATTATTCGTGTTAAACGAGACGGACCGCCGCATAATTTGGACCATTATACTTAGAAAAGGAAGGGAGAGTGTATTTTATGAATTAGTTAATACATTGTATTTATTCATATAAAAAAATCAAATGGTTGCATTTTTTTTTTGTGTCTATTTCATCTTTGTGTTACTTAAATCATAAAATGATGAGACAGTATACAAACTCATTTTATTCCGCCCTCCCACCCCACCCCACCACACACACAATCCTCCATCATTTTTGATGACCATCCAAAAAAAAAGATTGGCAGCTAGTGTATGGAACTTTTAATGTCACAGTGTGTACAATTAACCAGTTGACAGAAAAAAAAGAAGCTTTTGTATTCATTTAAATGTGCGACAAGCAAAGAAACAGGACAAAAACGTTATTAAAAATATTCACTTGGCCCCCAATTTCTGCAAACATGGTAACGTTCCTACGGCTTTGTATTTTAACTAAAGGGAATTAGATGAAAGCAAGATGCGTGAATAGGGGTTCCTACTAGAGTTCCCTAGGAATTGTTTAAGAAGTAAACAGTAACCTTATTTATCAAAAGCAAAAGTTCAGAACTTGAGAAAAAAAGTTCTGAAATCGCGAAAACCCATGACATGCGCATATCGCTAAGTTATGCAACTTATTTGAGTAGTGTGCACTTCCATATACGTTTAATTACAGACTATATCAATGAAATACACCAAATACCTCATAAAAGCACTTTGATAAACGAGTGCTTCGAGTAAAAGAAATATATTTTCGTTACGAAAAAATCTTCGGCAAAATTATCTAAAAAAAACATAACGTCACGTGGGTCTGTCTATCATTATTTTGACACATTAAATTTGCAAATTAAGAAAGTTTTCTGATTTGATTGGTGGAAGGTCCAAATGACGTTCAGGGATTATTTGGAAACGATTTCTGAAAGTAGCTATGTTTATGGTTGGAAGGTCACGGACATAATTGCCGCGATTTCATTGGCCAATGGACACACGTTTGACGGTCGTGTCAGGATGTTGTTTTCAAACGGTGTGAAATGCGCATGTGGGTTAATTAGTTGTTTATTGCAATAATGCCACAAATTGAGCTGCCTGGGGCGAGATTGTTGATTGTACCGAAAGTTGTTTGATCTTATTAACAATCGCTAGCGGCGAAAAACAGCAGCCAGTTTTATTCAGAATTTGAAATTCTGATATGGCTAGTTTGCCACTTGATTTGTTCTGGAATGGAAATGTCCGTCGGGCAAGTGGCGGGCAACCAGATTTGCGAAGGTCACTTGCCCGCACCCCAAAATCCACTTGCCCGGGGCGTCGGGCAACCGTATTTCCGGAACCCTGATGCATATCAGGAAATGCTAAATTTTACATACCTAGTCCGGCATTTTAAAAAGTTATTCCATGCTGATCTCCTTGTCAGTGAAAATCAGCCATTTTAACTACTTTTAGGAAGTTTTTGATTGGTTCACATTTTTCTATTTATAGCCTCCAAAAAATCCAAAGAATGCATATTCCAATACACCAAAATAAGAATTTACTTATTTTCGTTTGACAATGAAGTTATGCAAATAATCATGTGGAATTGGAGAGAGGTTTGACTACATATGTCATCGGACGATTTGTTGGTTCTGTCAGTCTGTCGTGGGTGATATTCAGTCCAAGTGTGTGCTGTTTATTTCTACTCGCAGAAAAAAGCAAGTGCTTGAAATTTTCAGTAGCAATCTGAAAATCAACTCGCATTTTGCGAGTCCGTAAGAGTGAAATTCGACCCCTGAAAAATACATTGTATTGAGATATCTATGAACATGGTTATTTTTCATGACGACTATCGCTTCTTTGCCAGTATATGTTACTGCTGTTTACCGATAATCGTCATTTATATGTTGGTTCTTTAAGTTAGAATGTGTTGACTTTGATCCTATGCGTCAAAGGTACTACAGTGTTAATACTATGACCCAGTTATTTATTCCCTTCTTCATCTTTCGTCCGTTTTTGCGCACATAACCTATTTATGTGTCGACGTGCCGTAAAACAACATTCATTCATTCTTTAATATATCTAAATCAAAACTAGTCCTCTCATAAATATTTTTGCCAGAAGAGAAGCTTACCCCCTTTGCCGTAAATATTCTGTGTTTACATTGATCCTATTGTCAGTAGGCAAGTGTCATGTGACCGTTACTAAATATAGACTGAAATGGGCCGTTTGTTTGAGCTGAATGTAGTAGTTATCGTCATGTTCAGTTTTATACCGAACAATCCTTGTTTGGGATGATGAAAACGTGTGTAAATGTTAATTGAAACATAAATATACATGCATATGAAAACACATAAAAAAAAATATCTAGAAAAAAATTATATCTACAATTTAAAATGTTTTTTCAACTGTAGGTATCGGATGTAATTTACTTCACTTCGACGTTCATAATTTAAAGGGTACTAACTGTCTGCAAATTTAATTGATTGATGTGAACTAGTCGTCTCCCTTGGCTGAAAATGTTTTAAAAGTTTTTGGGCATGTCAAATTGATTCAATGGTTCGACGTAAAAGGTCAGCTATTTTAAAAGAAATTTTTCCTGCACATGCGTATTATATTTTTTTATTTTAATAGCACGTGATTACCCTCCCACCCCCCCCCCCCACCCAACCCCCCCCCCCCCCCCCCCCCCCCCCCCCACACACACTGTTTTGTTTGTAACGGTATTTATATCTAGGTAAACGGGTTGGTTGAGAGTGTATGTTAACATTTCTAAACTATTTTTTCTCTCCAATCGTCTGATGATAGCGTGTAGTTATTTGTAAAGTAGGGTCGAAAAATAATCACAACATCGAACGTTTTATTGACAACGACGAAAACTGGTGAATGCCGATAACTAGTATTACAGCCAGTATAGCTATTAAAATGAAAGGTGTACGTTTTTTTAAAGAACTTGTATTGGAAATTGGAAACATGGCTTTGTCTTTAAGCTTCCATACAACATCCACGACGACCACGTGCACAAAAAAACAACATATTTTTTATAGCAAGTAAAACCAACGCTTATGGGACAAAACGAAAATTAAAAACAAATTTTAAATAACACCAGGGGCGTAGCCAGGCATACTCCTGTACACCCGGGCGTACTCTAAAAAATCGAATGTGAAAAAAAGTGCTTAATTTTTAAAATCAGCAATACAAATTGAAGGGGGGGTAAGGGGGTGAGGCACTGTTTTTAAAAACACTTAATTGGGAGGCTTTCGCCTCCAAAATCTCGCTCAAATGAAGCCACACAACTCCAAAATTGCAAATTTCAAATATTTCCGGGGAAGGCCCCCAGGACCCCCACAAGCAGCAAGGGGGATACCCCCTCCCGCACCCTCCCCCAGGGCGTATTCTCCAAAACGCTCTGGCTACGCCCCTGAAAACGTTTTCATGGAAATTTGGATTATTGTCTATTGAAAGAAAAAAAAAACCAGGTAGATCTAAATAATCAGATTTCCGGCTGCTATTAATGAGGGTACCAACCCCCACCCCCCCTGGCATCTGGAGTACTGTTTTTTTTTGGGCCAGGGTGTTGGCATCTGGAATACTATTTGAACAATGAGGCCGCACAGCGGCCGAGCCCAAGGGCCCGAGCTCTTTAGGGGGGTGCTCTGAAATGGCATTTCCAGCAATCCCAGACATAAATTAGCATTTTTTTAATTTTTTGGATGGAAACAAATATTTTTTGAGAAAAATACGGCGTACGCGTATGAAAAACTGCGATGTCGGCGTACGGCGTACCACAACTCGGCGTACGGAATACTGGCTAATATGGGTCGGAATCCGGCGTACGAAAAGGGGGTCGGTACCCTCATTAATAAAATCGTAGGTTTTTATGTATGTGTATTCGTATATTTACATCAGATCACGTCTTTATCATTCATATGTGTTTCTCCGCCAAATCAATGACTTACCCAACATCTAAACCTTCACTTAAAGCACAAATCTCAATTACAATCTGTATCCAACTTCTCAACAAAGACGCGCGAAATTTTCCGGAAGTGACGCAGCGGGGTAGGCCCCTTTAGGACTCACATCACTATTATCTCCCTTGAGCTTTTCTACATTTTACATTGATTTATCTTTACCAGGTTCTAAATCTACAGCATTTTAGGAAGAGATCACAGAAAAATGCATGTTGATATAAGATTTCTAGCTAATTCTGCCTCATTTTACACCTCATGGGTCTAATCTCCACGAGGTTGTATTTTTGTCTAAATTTTGATAGAAATTAAAAAAAGTTCAATCTGGTAAATATATGTTAAAAGTTAATAACATGCAGATCAATGAAGAATTTAAGCATAAATACATGTTGCAAAATCTTTTTTAACTCTATGCCACGAACAAAAACATTATAATGGCACCCTGTGGAAAATTAATTGTGGTGTGAGACGTAAAGCGCGAAGACCAGTCCCGAAATACGAAAAGGACACGTAAAAGCATGTGGTGAACCCAGGGGCGTTCCTGGGGCTCATTTAGGTATACGCACCATCCAGTTTTGGATTCACAAATGTGCCTAACCCCCCTATACCTTCAGTTTTTATTGCATTTTTCGCATTTTTAGCCCTTTTTATTTGTTTGCTTCTTTAATAGCCTGTACGCACGTGCGTCAGTGCGTTTGCCCAGGTACGCCCCTGGAACCGAGTGGTCAACACATAGAATATAATATAAAATAAATATGGTGATAATACTAAATAGAACTTACAGGTTTGGAGTCGGTTGTTGAAGTGCCGTGTCAGTACGTTCGTGTTGTCAATGTCCCGGAAAACCCGTTTAGTCCGTGGAGTCCGTGGATATAGCTCACTGAATCTGCGATGTTGTGAGGCTAACAGCCCGCCGTATGTACCACCAACTTATAAATGAAGGAGGAAGGCGTATACATGCTCCTTTTGGTATGGGATTGTAGACGGATGATGCAGGCGTCCGTCGTTAACAGTTATACATGTACACGGCAAGGAATATGAATGTGTCTCGTTTATCTAGTTTATTATCAGTCTCATCAAACAATAGTTTCTCTTCACTATCGGAGGACAGCAGACCCCCACAGACTAGCTCTAGCACTAAAACTCCACTGCCAACATCAAAATCACAGCATAAATATATATCAAAGCTTAAAATACTATACACAAACTGTCAATCAATTGTAAATAAGAAACCTGAATTCCAGCACTTACTGCACATGGAGAAACCAGACATAGTCACCGGTACAGAATCGTGGCTGACCAAAGATCATTTCTCCAAAGAGATATTTCCAACATCTCTTGGTTACTCAGTTTTCAGAAATGACAGAGCCAAAGGTAAAGGTGGTGGTGTTTTTATCTTTGTCAAGAACAACATTCTAGCCACTGAGCAACCACAACTTAAAACGGACTGCGAAATCCTATGGGTTAAATTGCAAGGAAATGGCTGTAAACCTTTGCTGGTTGCATCATATTACAGCTAGACCTCACGAACAAGACTTACAGAGTTTGCTCGTATTGGAGAAAAGTCTTGACCTTGCACGCAAAATCTAAGGGACCCTTTTCATCCTAGGCGATTTTAACTTCCCCAAGTTATCATGGGACCCAGAACACACGCCTTCTCTAAAACCTGGTTGTAACTCGTCAAACGTTTATGAAAAATTCCTCAATATTAGTGATGATAACAGCCTAACACAATTGGTAAATGAACATACTCGAAACAACAACACTTTAGACCTTTTATTGACAACAAATCCCACATTCGTAAATAAAGTCCAAATCCTGCCTGGCATATCAGATCATGGTGTTGTCCTAGCCGAGTCAATGCCAGACCCAGTATACTCAAACAAAAACCACGGAATATACCCACATGGTTGCTTCCAACGTGCAAATTTTGCAAGACTCTGACAACATCTCAGTTGAGGATCTCTGGATCAAGTTTACAAACAGCATCAACACTGGGATTTCTAATTTCGTACCCATGAAGAAAATTGGTTCAAAAAAGTCCCTACCTTGGATCACTAAAAAAATAAAAAAGCTTATTAGCAAAAGAGACAAATTGTACACTAAAGCAAAACAAAATAAATCAGATATAAAATTACAAAATTCTTTCTAGGCAATGAAACTACTAATAAAAACAAAAACAAAAAAAGTCACATGATTCATATCTTGAGAACATTCTCAACATTGCAGAGCCGGGACAGTCAACCTCTAAAAGTAAACTCTCAACTAAGAGGCTGTACTCACTTATTAAAAACTCTAAACAAGACTCACAAAGTACCTCACCACTTAAGGAAACTTAAAAACAAACAACACTGACAAGGCAAATATATTAAATAACCAGTTTCAATCTGTCTTTTCTAAAACTCCTCCGCTGTCTTTGAAACAGCCATGTCTTATAAACCTGAGACACTTAAACCCACTACAATATTGTAACTTTCCACAGTCACAATACCTGGAGTACTAAAACTGTTAGCAAACCTATAAAAGCTGATAAAGCTGCTGGACCCGACCAGATCAAGTATGTTGTTCTCAAAGAGCTGAGAAATGGGCTAGCAGATATAATTACCATCATTTTTAACCAATCTCTGTCCACAGGTACTGTTCCAAGCGACTGGATGCCCCTTTCAAGAAAGGCGACACCAGTGATCCATCAAACTACCGACCAGTATCCCTTACTTGCATTCTTTGTAAAACTCTGGAGCACATAGTAGCTTCTAACCTTTCCTCACACTTCAGAGAACATACTATCTTATATGATCTCCAGCATGGTTTTAGAGAAAAACTTTCATATGAAACACAAATATTACAACTAACTGACGATCTCATTAATAACACCGCCTCTGGAAAACAAACAGATTTAATACATTGACTTTAGTAAAGCATTTGACAAAATTAATCATTCCAAACTGATCTTCAAACTACAAGAGCACGGTGTATGCCCACAGGTGGTCAACGGGATACAATCATTTCTTTCAGGCAGGAGTCAGACAGTGGTTCTAGAAGGCGATCAGTCCACTGCTGTTCCTGTAACTTCAGTGGGTGCCCCAAGGGTCAGTTCTGGGCCCCCTACTTTTCCTTGTATACATAAATGACCTACCATCCAATATAAATTCACAAGTTCGCCTATTTGCTGATGATACAGCAGCATTCTTAACTATCAATTCAATTTTCGATTGCAACACACTCCAACAAGATCTCCATCAGCTTGAAATCTGGGGAAATAACTGGGATATGGAATTCAATCCCTCTAAGTGCCAGGTTCTTCACATTTCAAAATCTAAAAACATTATAAAGCATCAATATTATCTCCATGGCCATATCTTGGAATCTGTCTCACATGCAAAATATTATGGCGTGGATATATCAACTGACATGAGCTGGAACATCCACATTTCCAGGATCTCTACAACTGCAAATAAAACCCTTGGCTTTCTAAAAAGAAATATCACCACTAAAAACCAACAGGTCCGTCAGCTTGCCTATAAAACTCTAGTGCGTCCACAAGTGGAATATTCATCAACAGTCTGGAGTCCTTACACAATGACCAACATTAATAAAATCGAAATGACCCAGAGACGGGCCATCAGATGGGTAAAGCACGACTTCTCGCCTTACTCAAGTGTCACTGCTATGCAGGAAAGTCCGGGCTGGAGAACGCTTCGCTTGAATACAGGAGACTTGATGCAAGACTTGTTATGTTCTTTAAGATCTACCATCGTCATGTTGCTATTAATTTGCCTAATTATATTCAGAAACCCCCCCAGAATGACAAAAACAATACACCAGTTAAGCTTTAGGCAGATCCAAGTCTCCAAAGACTATCAGAAATATTCTTTTTTTCCACATTCAATTGTACTCTGGAATCAACTGCCAAGTCACATTGTGACCATCCCAGGCCCTGATCTTGATTCGTTCAAGCAGGCTGTGGCTACAATCCAGTACTAGGCCAGCGCACTGTTTTTATCTTTCACCTTTTATCTTTCACTTTTTAGTCTCACTAACCTAACCTAACACATCTTGTTTCCTTTCTCACTATTGATAATAAAACCCTTTATTGACAATTTGTATCCTCTCACTTCTTACTAACGGTGTGCACTTATACCTGCCTGTAACACTTGAAAAAGGAGTCGGCAGTACAACATAGATAGATAGGAATGATGTTGTAGGTTTAGTTAGTTAATTGGTTGTCAAACTTTTGTAAGAACACCAGTGGGTACTGTTACGCAATTAGTAAACTGTGTGTTTAGCTATTGAATATCCTGTAGGTTGATGCAGTGTTCGCCTAAGTTTAGACGATGTAGTTGGAGTAATATGTGTTCTTATAAGCGAAATATGAAATGACGAGTCGAGTGCTTAATGGGACATATAAAGGATGGTCAGATACTGAAATATTAGTTGAGAAGAAAGGTTATAGGCCACGTATTTATGTTGTTAATTTTAGTTAAGATTGTCAAATTAACGGAACTACTCCGACAGAAGAAGCTTCACCATACACGACATAATGTGAAGATTGATGATAGTGACAATTTGGTGAAGCATTTAACGTTGTGACTTACAAATGGAAACCAGGAGCATTAACAGCTCTACAACGAATGCGATTTATATACAGGATGGTGATATTAGTTATGTTAGCATGCTTATGAATTAAATGGGTGAAAGAAGGTGGCAGATGAATATACGTGTATGCATGCAGAGATGAATATGTCATTGGTCGGTTATAGAAAGCCAGTACAACGACCGTCTGAGCTAGCAAAGAACAGCAACTTAAATTTTCAAATTCTAACAAATCATAGCGCTAATAAATTACCCATGCTTTGGGAGTAGTATTTAGTATATATTTATATACAGTAGGAACGCCACGGACCTATAACATATCAGTTCTGTTCGCATTTTAACTCCGCGAACATGGACTATTTCTTTGTATTTTACGGACTATTTTACGAATTTTCAACTAAAACAGACGCCATTTTTTTACACCCGAAATTGGGCGCGCTACGTCGGCGAGCACTACGGGTACCTATGGAGTCTAACAACACGCGTACAGTGTTTCATACCGTAGATTATGTAAAAACTAATACCTTACCGGACGAAATAACGTCCCATTATGTGTCAACACGATGCAGTGTTGGTGACTGACAGGTCACCGTGACATAACTTGACACGTGAAATTGACATGTTGTTGCAAGTTGGATTTGGGATTATTGTCTGCTGCTGGAGGTCCATGATCAAGGTATTTGTTTTGTCATTAAAATGTGTTTGTTAATAAACAGTACACATCCGTTTTAGATCGTGCATATTTAGACATTGGCCAAATACAGTGCCTAAAAAAGTAGTGTATAGTGTATAATAGAAAGTTCATAATCACTATTAGTGTACTCCGATCTTTCCAGTAACTGGATGTACTGTAGAACGTTTCGTGGAATAAAACAATTGCTAGTAGAAATGCTATCAATGTCCCCCGCACCCCGCCCCCACCCAAGTACGGTAGATGGGGTGTGGGGGTAGATGGAGCTTGCATACCGAAAACAAGGAGGGGGTAAGAAAACTAGAAACCCCCTCCACCCCCACCCCTCAGATGCATGAATGTAAATAGTTAGCGTTGTCTCTATATCGTTATGTTATCCCCATTTCTCGCACATTCGTGAATACATAACCCGATACAACTACCATTGAAACAATGTAATCTGCCATAGACATTTGACTGAAATCGGTCAGATTCATATTTATGTACAGTAAAGTTTTGAGGCAAGGAAGTGATTTTGAATTTACATTTATTTACATTCTGTTGCGAAAAAAACAACGCAATTTCGAGAAATTACATTTCACTTAAAAGCCTTTAAGGCGGTGTAGCTACTACGCTTGCCTCCAGTGTGTCTCAAAAGAAATGACTATTCCATGGGCTGGAAATATGCTGTGAAAGTGGAACAATGTTTTTAATGGATCTCCAGTTGGGCTACATTATATTTTACATGTATAATGAATGATGAGAGATGTTTTTATTACATTAACAGTGTTATTGAGCACAAGTAGTATTCATGCTTTATTCAATTTAGTTATTTTATCTTTTCTTTTTTAAATATGTTACATTATGTATAACAAAGGATAAACTATGTCTGTTTGATCATTGACATTGGATTGATGTTGTTTTCAGAGAGGTCACAAATGTGAATCGTGCCCTTGAGCAGCTCTAAGTGAATTGATACTGACGACTTCAGAATGTCAAGCCGTATTAAATGCCATTGGATCATATGGAGGTAAGAGCCTTTTTAAAAATTGTTTGCACTTGTGTAGTTCTTTAAATGGAGCTTTTGTTATGCTTGCACGGTGCTGTTCAAAGTTAGAGTAAAAATATTTCAGTGATATTTCAGTGCAGCGTGATTGTCATATGAGCTCATGTAAACTACATGTACTGGATACATGCGAAAACAAGTTGTGTTAAAGGGACACTAGGCAGTCTTTATTTGTTTAAAACTTCTGGAGTTCGGTTAATTTTTCTGCATAGTTTGCATTTGTGCATCATTAATATTATTTATTAGAATAGTTCAGAAGAAATTGTTTTACACATTACTTACTGTTGATAATAGTGCACCTATAATAATTTATTTAACTTTTAATGCAAGCAGGTTTAAATTTAACATGTTACCAGGTTAACAAATGGAGATGCTAATGTTAAAGCTTGATAAATACTTCAAGATTGCCGTGTGTCCCTTTAACATCATCTAATTGGTCTATGTGATGGGTCCTGAATTTATTAAAGGGACACAGAGCAAATTTCCAATCTT
Organism: Cyrtodaria siliqua; assembly: GCA_037043455.1. Lineage (NCBI taxonomy): Eukaryota > Metazoa > Mollusca > Bivalvia > Adapedonta > Hiatellidae > Cyrtodaria > Cyrtodaria siliqua. The sequence continues at coordinate 16,047 of JAWPHD010004821.1, forward strand.
GTGTCTGTTTTACACATTTTCACATCAGAACAGACCACACATCTACAAAAGTGTCTTCTCAACTGCCCTATTTAATCATGTTTTATTTCTAAAACTAGCGGCATCACCAGGTTTTGAGAGAGAAAATAAATAGTTGTATATTAATGTTTTCTCCCCATGTAAAATGACCTTACTAAGTCATTAAAGTAAAATATCCTATGAACAAAACGTGTAAAATTTAACAATTTTAGATTTTTGGCCAGACTTGTATTTTATTCCCCTTCTAGTAAAAATGGCTTATACAACATTGCACCCTCTGTCAGATTTAACTTTCCTTATAATAGATTCTTGCTGTACTGTTGGGTGAAACATACATTAAAATGGTTCTATAATCATGTCAGTTCAATCATATACTCGTATGATACACAATATAATATGTATTGACCCTTTACTTGATGTGCCATTTACTCAGTTTTGGTCAAGGGACGTTTATAGCATATCGGCTTTGAATCCAGTGAACACGGATTCAATTCTTACTGGCGCCACTGGGTTACTTCGATGTGTCCTGCTAGCCTCGTTCGTCTGATGGGAACGTAAACCGGGTGGTCCTGTGTATCGGAGTCTGTCCTCCCTCCAAGCACGTTAAAGAACCATAGGTATCTAATCGGTAGTAAGCGTAGGGCAGGGTTCCTGGATGCCTATGTATCTTTCCTCCTCTCTTTCGGGCGGTTCGAAATAACCTAAACAACGTGTTGATGAGGCGTTAAACAATAATTAAATTTTAAACTGTCCCATTCCCCTAAATATGCCCTAGATCCCTCTCGCAACACCTGATTCAAATTGAATACTCTGCTCGACTTATATTAACTTTTTATTCTATTTCTTTCTTTTCTTTCAGTCTGCACGTCATGTGGAAGAAGACTCCATGTACACCACTGGCCAGAGTCAATGCTGAAGTTTATGTTCGCTCAATTATTTGCTTAATAAAGTATACATATGAACTAAAATATTGTCTTTATAATTATGTCTTCCACCACAAAGTGGTAGGTGAGACAGATTAGATTTGGCCTTTCCGTTCGTCTGTCACAAATCTTGTCTGCGCTACTTGTTGGATTTTGACGAAACTTTGTACAAACTCTTTATTACTTTCTCTGAAGCTAATTTCATAAAACTTCATACTTTAAATGCCTTTGGTGAAATGATAATCCCTGTTTATTTTGAAGTCAGTAGTTGAAAGGTCCGTTGCCATGACCGGAAAATGAAAAGTATTGCCCACACAGTTTTTCCTCTTACCTAAAGCAAATTTCATGAAACTTCATTGTTGGACAGTGGAAAGAGGATGATCGTTTGATTTTTAGGTAAAAGGTCAAGTTCCCTGCAGACATCCACTATCCAAGGATAAGCATATGTTACAACACACATGTTATAATATTAATGGTATAATATATGAATATTTTCTTGCACAATGTTGAATCCAGTAAAACAAGTGGTTTTGTTCACCGATACTGTCGCATGTGAACCAAACCACTTGTTGTTAAATTACAGGATTCAACAGTGTGTAAGACATATTCCGATCATCCATTTTTTTTTTTAAATCATAAATTAAAAAATATATATATTAAAACAAACAAAACATGCTATTTGATGAAAACAGACGTATTCAAATTTTCAAAATAGCAATATTCGCAGAATATAGTAGATTTCAACTGCTGAAAACAAACATGTATTTTTTTTCCAGGAAATAATACTTCTATGAATATAGTATATATGTTCAGGGAAATGTTTAATATGTCTGTTTTCAAATACTACAAATCGTAACGCACCGCACATGTATATTCAGTATTTACTTTCAATATAGTAGTGAGTATGACTGCGTTCTGGGACCATATAAATATAAAAGAATAATATATATAAATAATTATATATATAACTATATATGCCCTATAAATATAAACGACCCGCACTTTTTGGATTCACGCGTACAGTGTTTCACAACACCACAAATCTGGCAAGTGCTCCATTGACACAATGTCATGTCCACGTTTATGTTATGAAATCTTCGAGTCTACACATAATCATGTTTGTTACCGACAGTAGCATGTATGTTACTCGTCAGTCATTTATTTACTTGGTTAAAGGGACACATACCAATCTTGCTTTCTTTAAAACTCGAGTCGCCCCCTCAGTTTTAAATGTATTAAAAGAATATACTTCTTTCTGCCTGTTAAACTTATATTAGTTTATCGCTTTTTCTGGTTTCGAAAATTAACTCTGCAACGTATGTTGCCGCCATCATGATTTCATTTTCCGATATACCGTTGCAACATTGTTTGTTAAAATAAATTGGCCACTCTGACATAAACCCAAAGCATGTATAGATAAAAAATTTAGTGTAAAATACATGAACACATACATTTTAAATATATGTGTTTACATAACGAAATTATATAATTGTTTCTGTAGCCGGTCGTCTTTCCTTAATGAATATGAATGTTGCCGTCTTTGGGTCGGACTGTCCTGTTACTTAATTAGTACTTGTCTCCGTTTATTGAAATTCTACATATATACAGAGGAGAGATGTATCTATATGATTTTGTTATTATGCTCGCTTCTAAAATGACGAAATAAATCGATTTGAATAAAAGGCGCATTCTCAGCAATACACAACGTATTGTGTGTACGGGTTGGAGGGGGGAAACCCACTGGGTTGGAGGGATACTACCGTAATGTTGCTCTCATAAATACTGTTAACATACTACATCAATAATATAACAACTACTGAACAATGCTGAAATCGATTTATCTTTATAAATGAATTCATAATTCCACAATTTTATTCCGTGCGAAGATCGATTTGGAACGTCGATTCGGCGTATTTAAACGATTACGGTGTACTTTGTTAATTTTCGGGGGAAAAAAGTACTTGCCTCCGATTTTATTTATATTTCACATATCTACAGAGGAAAGATGTATTTACGCGTACATGCTTTTGTTTTTTTCTCTCGCTTCTAAAATGATGAAATAAATCGAATTTGATTAAAACTGTGCATTAGCAGCCTAATCAATACGGTATGGAGGGTGGTGGGGGTGGAATGAGGGGCGGGGCTGCAGGGATACTACCGTAATGGTGTCCTTGAGAAAAACGGTGAACATTCTACTCTAATAATTTATTAAATACAGAACAATGTTGAAATCAATATATCTCTTAAAAAGGATTTCATAATTTCATGGTTTTATATCCCGCGTGTACATTAACTTCGAAAGGCGATTGTTCATATTTTAGCGAACACGGTGTACTTTGTTAATTTTGGGGGAAAAAAAGTACTTTTTTCTGATTGACTTTAAATTTTGGGTTTTAATAGTAGACATGTCAATGAACACTTTCGTGAAAAAAAATTCATTCTCGCTGTTAAAACTTAATTTTTTTGCATTTTTTTCGGATTCAGAAAATTAGCACTGCAACATATATTTTCACAATCCTCATTTCCTTTCCCGACGTACCGTTACAATTTTGTTTGTTAAAACCTATTCTGAGCACTCCGGCATAAACCAAAAGCATGTATAGATCAGAAATTTAATCTGGAATGCATGGATACATACATTTGAAATATATGTATTGAAATAATGGAATTATTTCATTTATTGTGTACCCGGTCGCGTCTGTAAATGTATATGCATTATGCCGTCTTTGAGTCCGTGGGTCATGTTAATTAATTTTGGGGGAAAAAAAGTACTTGTCTCCGATTTTATTAAAAATTTGCATATGGACAGAGGAAAGATTTATCTACGCGTACATGCATTTGTTTTTATTCTCGCTTCTAAAATGACAAAATAAATCGATTTTGTTTTAAAAGCGCATTTTTGGCAATTTAAACCTTAAAACAACCTAAATTCATCCCTTTGAAAAATACCTTTAACTATTAATGGGAATTACACGAAGTGTACACCAATTCTGTTCGACCAATGTATTTTGTGAATATTATTACTTTAACAACGATCTGTGATGGTGTTTTGTTATAATCACAGTTTATAAATAAGAGGTGAAGAAATCTGACCAGTGACAATTTTCCCGATAATGTCATTTTGTTATCGATTTTATCACGTGACCTTGTTTGATAAATATTCATACGCCATAGGGCTGGCGTTCCTACTGATATATGCATTTTTGATAGCTATCGGACTAAATAATGTAAACAAAACCACGTGACAAAGCGACCAATTGATATTTACTGGACCATGTCGGTCATTTGTACGTCGATCAGTACTGTGCATGGAGACGGTTCCTGTCAGTCGATAATCGAATAAATATGATGCGTATAAGTATTTACAATAAGGTTAAATATTTATATACGACACTGTTAGCAATGACTACATCATGCAACGAAATAGCAATCATGTTAAAGCTTGATTTACGTTTTTCACTGAATATATTTGTTTTGTTTTTCCATGATGAATCTATAAGTCTTGTTTTCCCATAATGTATAAGCAATTGCAGTTAATTCTGGAAAGAATGAAACGTTGTGGACTTGTAGAGCTTATGCTTAAATAGTTTACTAAATCGATTATGGTTGTAATAACCATGCATACTTTTAATTTAATTTTACAGGTTGTGATAGATGTAATGGTAATCATCACAAACATGCTTGTTGGTACAGTGGTTCATGTGAACGCCGCTTGGCGGTGCACGGGTAGTTTCGCGAAATGGACTGTATTCAATCACTGGCCGATCGGGCGGTGCGAAACTGTCTGGGTGGTGTAATGAAATATAAAAAGATCGGACTGGAAAAGTACCATTCAAGGAGGACAGTCAACCACAAAACACAGAAATAAACAGGAAAACAGGCAAACAAGAAGGCAAAAGAAACAATAAATGCAAAAGACATCACAAACACAAAAGGGCTATCGTCTTGGAACGGCCAGTGGCAAAGTAGGCCACTGGGGGTTTAAACCGGTTCTAGGGTGCACCAAACATCACACTAACCCTACTGTCATCCCATTAAAACAGGACAGTGTAAATAAAGAAATCCCCGCCATAATCTAATCTCTAACCAACAAGGCAGCATCAATAGGCAATATAAGCAAAACACAAATATGCTCGTGTAAATATAATACAAAAAAACAATAGCCTAGAAAGCCACAATGAAGGTACTCAATGACTTGGCAGAAGCCAGAGCAGTAAGACAATAAACCATTAAGGGCACGACAAGAAAGATCATAGACAAACATCAAACGCCACCGTCCCAATGTGCTTTAGGTAGGCGTCATCATAGAGTCCACAGCCTGTCCGGTCATCGTACAATTAAAGAGGAAAGCATAGTGGCGAACTGTAAAAGGGTCCACCACCAAGCATGCTGTACGTTGCAAAATGATAGGGTCATAACCTCTTTTGATAAACTTTTTACCAAGTTTAACAAAGATAGTATGAAAGTGATCATGACCAAGAATCTTACGAAGTTTATAAATCACATCACCATAGAAGTCAGGTTGTGATAGTCCTTGTCGCAGAAGAGTCCTTAAATTACTTTTATATTTGGGAAGAAGATCTGGTTTACGATAATACAATTTTGCAAAGGTTTTACGAAGTTTATGGTAACGATAACCCTGATTGAGTAGCTTTTTAGTTATACAAAGATTGCGAATATTAAAGTTCTCAACTCGAGTACAAGCTCTTGAAAAACGAATAAGTTGAGACACATACACCCCATAAGAAGTTGCTCGGGGAACATCCCCATCCAAGTGGGGATAATAAACAATGTCAAAATTAAAATCATCTCTCTTGTCATAGATTTTGCTAATTATTTCACCAGATCTAAATCAAGAAAAGAAGCGTTATTATCAGATATATTAGCTTTGTTTATAAGCTGAAGTTCTTTAGGATAAATATTATTAACCATAGTTGGAAAGAAAGGGTTGTCAATGTTCAATATGTCATCCAGATACCGAGAGGTGTCATTAAAGGCTTCAATAACATCTACATGGGTATCTGGTGAAAGACTCAACATGAAATCTCTTTTATAGCAAAATAAAAACAAATCTGCGACAAGTGGTGCACATTTCGTACCCACAGGGATACCAACAATTTGTATATAAACGGTGGTTCCATACCTGACGAAAATATTATCTAATAGGAAGATGAATGCTTCACCAACTTCATAGCAAGTCCACATAGTATAATTGTCTAAACTGCCGTTAGTAAAAAACGCTTTAATATTATTACATGCCAAAAATGTAGTATTTTCTCTAGCGAATGTTTTTTGAATAAGAGAAATTATTTGTCTTTAATAAGGTGATGTGGTAAGGTTGTATATAGCGTAGAGACGTCATAAGGTACCGACCATTTTGATTTCTTGGGGGGGGGGGGGGGGGGGGGGGGGGGGAGCCTGGGATTTTTTTTGAAAAAATATTCTGACCCTTGAATTGTTGGAAAAAAAATATCCTGGCTCTCAAAAAATAATCCAGCCTTCTCTCATATTCTTCAAAAAAATAGAAAAAATAATCTTTCTCCCTATTCAGTCTATGATAAATGTAGATATATTCCATTAGCCACTGGATTCAACATGAAAATGTTTAACCACAATCTGGCTACATCCACAGCTTCTGCTCAGAAGTTTATCGAAATCTCCAGTTGAAATGAGTTTAGAAGACTGTGAGTGATAGTATTCATGGTTGTAATAAATGTGATGTACATAGATTAGGTAGTAATAAATATGGTATACATTAGTCATGGTAGTTATAAATGTGATAAATGTGATATACACTGGCAATGGTGGTAGTAAATGTGTTGTATAACGTGTTATAAAGTGGTCATAATAGTAAATTTGGTATACATTGGTCATGGTAGTGAATGGGATATTCATATAAAGTCATAGTTATAATTAATGTGGTATACATAAGTCATGGTTGTAATAAGGCCATTATTTTTTGTTTTTGATATAAATTTGTTTTACGAACCCTCCTACCACAAAACGAAATTAGGTATTTTATTTTTTCAATAGGGAATTTGATAGTTTATTCTTTTTACCTCCTCCCAGATTTTAATAGAACATTTCATTCCATTCCTTTAAATTAAAATTAAACTATGCTTTAGCGGTTTTTTATTTTTATTTGTTTCCCTTCCTCCTGCAGCAATTCTCTGTCTTGATGGTTCGTAAAACAAATAATAAAAAATAATGGCTTAAATGTGTTATACATTGGTAATGGTAGTACGTAAATATTGCAATCCTGTGAGGGTGACGGTGAATATTTGTAAACCTACTAAGGTTATTTGTTTTATTATACTGAAAAATATGATTGAAAAAGAATTTTGGTCCTGCTAAATATTCCTTTGAAATAAAACAGGAGAAAACATTGTTACTAATCTGTCGGTTCCAAATCACTATTCTCAGCACCTAGCTAGAAAATAAATTTCTTTTATGTTCCTTCGAAATCTTCAGCTGTGAACTCGTGCGTAAATTTTTCAAATAATCTTCAGAAGGTTGTGCAAACTGTGTTCGCCATTTTAGTAAATGCTCACTGATTTTTATTGTTCGGCGCCCCTTGAGGGCGCCGGACATACTGTGGTAGTACTTTGACCTTAGCATGGGGAATGACCTTAGGCATGGGGAATCAAAAGGACTGATAGTTGAGTATGTTTGGATTGTAATTAAAAATGTTTAAATGGCATTTAAAGCATGCTATAAAACGCACCAGAATAAGATATAAAACACAAGAGATAAATCTGCTTAGCGATTTCTTGAATTTCTGTAAGAAATGATGCACCAATAATTTGCATATGTATATACATACACTGTTCAGCATAGGACATTGCTTTGACTTCACACTCATAAGACAGTACCAATTATACTGGGGTGACATTACAAAATATACTATCATTCAGTGACTCACTCCATGGAGACATTACAAGCGATATGAGATATTACAAAAATGGGAAAATAACAGTATTTAACATTGGTGTTTGACATTCATTATTAATAAATATTAAATATGATATCAGTGGTCATGGTAATAATAAATGTAGTATGCATATGCTAGCTCATGGTAGTAATACATGGGGTATTTAGTGGTCATGGTAGTAATGAATGGAGTATTTAGTGGTCATGGTAGTAATGAATGGAGTATTTAGTGGTCATGGTAGTAATGAATGGGGTATTTAGTGGTCATGGTAGTAATGAATGGAGTATTTAGTGGTCATGGTAGTAATGAATGGGGTATTTAGTGGTCATGGTAGTAATGAATGGGGTATTTAGTGGTCATGGTAGTAATGAATGGAGTATTTAGTGGTCATGGTAGTAATGAATGGGGTATTTAGTGGTCATGGTAGTAATGAATGGGGTATTTAGTGGTCATGGTAGTAATGAATGGGGTATTTAGTGGTCATGGTAGTAATGAATGGAGTATTTAGTGGTCATGGTAGTAATGAATGGAGTATTTAGTGGTCATGGTAGTAATAAATGGAGTATTTAGTGGTCATGGTAGTAATCTAGAAGAGCAAAAGGGGCTCACATAGAAAGCAGACAAGGACAAGCATAACTTAAGATTAAAACTAGCACATGGAGATTAAATCCACCATATATGGAAAGATCCATATTAAACAAGAGTTGTCAAAAGGACAGAATGCTCCACTATTCAAAGTCAATTTTAAACAAGGCCACTGACTCTTCTGTCTCACCAACCATGGTGCCAGTTCAATCCCAAGGTCAAGTCGTAACTGTGGGGTTTAGATGGTGGTGAGGTGAGTGTGTAGGGGGTGCGCAGAGGTGTTGGTCAGTAGTGTTGGGAATCGGCTGAAAATTCATGATCGATTATCTGAATATTTAACAGACCGATGATCGATCATTAATCGATTAAACATGGCTGCTATAAAAGACAAGTGTAAGCCTTTTTCAGACTAAAATGAAGAAAAGAATCACATTTCAAGTATGTTCTGGTAATAAAGGAACAGAATAAAACTGACCAATATATATTTTAAAAAATAAGTTGTGATAACCGCTATAAATATGTGATTACTTGTTGCACAATTATATCTCATTTTATTTATTGTATACTTAAGTACAAGAGAATGAAATAAGCCATAATTTTCAATAACCGAGTAAAGTCGATCATGAACATTTTTAATCGAATAATCAGATCAAAGGCATAATGATTGATGATCGATCAAATCGATTAATCGGAACAACACTATTGGTCAGTAAACGTATACCATATATCGTAGAAAGACCTTCAATACCCCAGAATGAATATGAGGGAGGGTGGGGGAAGAGAACAGGATGCAGACATGGTAACTGAAGAGAAACCAAAAGAATATAACAAATATTTGTCTATTCATCTGTGGGGATGGTGGTGTAGGAGTGGGGAAGGTGTGGGCGTTTATGGGGCTAATGATATTAACAGGCTTGCCATTGTCATTTGATGTATGCAGTGATTTTCATTGAAATATATGAAGCTGCTTAAAAAATGTAAACAGAAATTCTAAGTTGAAAAAAAAAAACATCATCTGGCTAAAATGAAATAAAAAGTTATGAAACATATGTCTGTAAGTGTCCTTGATGACTCTGAGTGACACTTGTCAAGCTCCTTTGACAGAGATATATGGCTAGTGGGTATTGAAATAAATGGATTGCCAGAAAATAAAATAAGAAGTCTACACCTTTTCTAAAATACAATACAGAAAATATTTATCCAGAAAAAGGGCCATAATTTTGCTAAAATGCAATACAGTGTTATGGAACATGTGTCTACTAGCATCCATGCTTTACTGAAGTTGTATTAATAAGTAACAATCACCTATTGGCATTCAAGGACTTGCCTAAAAACTTTAACCAGAATTTTGAAGTTGAAAAAGGAACATAACTGTGCTTAAATGCGATACAGAGTTAATATGAACATGTGTCTACTAGCGCCCGTGTTATTCCAAACTTTACTGAAGTTTTGTTGATGTACGACTTTCAGTTGTTAAAATATATGGACTTGTCAAAAAGGAACATTTAAACCAGAAATTCAAAGTAAGAAAAGGGTCATGCTAATACAGAGTTATGGAACATGTGTCTGCCAGTGTCATTGATGGTACTGATGAAATATTTCAAGTTTCACTGTCCAGTGGTTGCTGAAATAATTGGACTATTCGTTTTAGTTACTACAACTGAAAACCAACGTCGACGCAGATGTCGAATAGTAAAACTTGAAGAAAAAAATTATTCTGGCTTTCAAGTTGACGGGGAAAAAATCTGTCTAGTGCACTAGGCGAAATAAAAATCCCGGCTTTAAAGAAATGGAAAAAAAATATTCCGGCTGAAAGGAAAATCCCAGGCCCCCACCTGAAATCAAAATGGTCGGTCCCTCAATGCTTATTGATGAAACTTGACCTTTATTGAAATTTTTATCAAGAACGTCTCCTGAATTTTTTATAGACCAAAATAAATTAATCCCAGAGTTTTCATAAGTTTTATCACAATATAGTTTAACGTGATCTTTAACGGCAGTAAGACAAGAAGTTAAAAATTTGGAGATGTTTGTTGTGGTGCAGGCACTAGAATTTGAAATAAAGCGAGCCGTATACGGATTTTTATGTAATTTAGGAATCCAGTACATAGTAGGCAGTTTATTTTGCTTATCGTTTACACCAGCCTTGAAAGTAGTGCACCGAGTGATATGTTCGGAAACAACATCATCCTCAGTAGAATTAATTGGAGTATACGAATTGGTGCTGCAGAGTTCCAGAGATAAAACATTGACGTAATGTAGGCGTCAAACAATAATTACATTATTAGCTGCTTTATCTGCAGGAACTAAAACAAATTTATTAAGAAATTCCTGAATTCCCGATTTTTAAATTACGAAAGCAAAACCTAGGTCTCGGAGGAAGTAAAGAGGGGTTAGCATTATAAAAGTTAATACGTGTATCTATAATTTTAAGAATTGACTTGTTCCAAGTAGAAAGCGAGTTTGGGTCCGCATGTTCTCTACGACACCATTTTATTCTAAAATCTTCAATGGAGTGGGCGATCTGGGCACGACAGGCATAAAAATCAATAGTTGAAGGTAATCTATATTTAGGACCTTTCGAAAACAAATGCCGAATACGTTTATCAACAATATCAAAATTACCAGTGATGACATGACCTGCCGGAGCATAGCAAAATTTTGATGTGTCCTTAGGAGTATTATTTACTATATCAAGGTCAGAAACTATATTGTTTGCATCTGAGAGGTGTTCACGTGAAACCTTTGGACTAAAAAATGTACTAATTAGGCGATTTAGGTATCGGTATGTGGTATGCAATACAACTGATGAAACATTAATATATATAGTGTAACTGTTAGTGGATTCGTTATGAAGTACTTTTATAATTAAGTATATGTTGATGAGCAACATGAATCAACATTAGGCAATATGTGAATCGTATGTACCTAGATGCTACTCAATACATATAATAATAATAATAATAATAATAATAATAATAATAATAATAATAATGATAATAATACATATCGTTGCTGATTAGTTTATTTTGGGAACAGTTTTTCAGTTAGATGGCTAAATGAAACGAGTTATGAATTATTTTTAATTTTAACTCGCCAAAAGGCTCGTTAAAATTAAAATAATTCATAACTCGTTTCATAAATCTTATATGAAATGGGAACTCGTTTAATATCCTCCGAGTCACGTCACTGTCGCAGTTTCACATACGGTCAAACGAACGTTTATTTTGTTATTTAGTTCGTTTTTAGTAAAGCTAAAACAAAATCACTGAATAGAATACCGAATTGTCTTTCAACTCGTCTTTGAAATACCCAGCTACACCGAAACACAAAAGAAACGCATCACTTGGCAAAATTGCTACACAAAAATAATGAACGTTCTAATTTATTCCATACAACAATATTTCATTACTACAATATCAACACCATATAGTATATACTGTGAAGATTTAACAAAAATCGATTATCGGAAAGTATGAATTTCATTCAGTCAAAACACTACACCCCCAGATTCAAAAGTCACAAAAGTCAATAGTTCGTGTAGCCACCACACGCGTGGATGCAGGCGCGGATGCAGGCTAAACGCCTCCTCCTCATTGAGCAGACGGCATTGGCATTCCGACGCTGTGGAATGTTTCTCAACTCTTCCGTCAGTGCCTGACGTAGCTCCCTGACGTTGTTTGGTGGCGGCTGTCGTCCATATACGCGCTGGTTAAGCTCCTCCCAGAAGTTCTCAATGGGTGCAAGATCAGGAGATAGGGCCGGCCAGTTCATCACTTGGATATTATTCGCACATAGGAAGTTAGCTGTGTATTGAGCACATCAGGTCGGGCGTTGTCATGGTGGAATACGCCCCGCGGTTGTTGGTTTTTGTTTTTGTTTTTTTAAGCACTTAAACAAGAAAAATCAAAGTACTAAAAGTACCGAGAATGCTAGGTTTGATAGGAAAGACATTTTTAATTTACAAACTACTGGAACAAGAACATAACTTTTGTGTTTTTTCGGTAAGAATATCCTAAAAGATCATGAAATTATGTGTTTCGTGAAGATCGGATGATAAATGAAAGACCTACAGTTTTAACAAGAAACAGCACCTTTCTTCAATACAAGGGCCATAACGTTTGGTGAAGATCGGATGATAAATGAAAGACCTACAGTTTTAACAAGAAACAGCACCTTTCTTCAATACAAGGACCATAACACAGCTGTTTCTGCTCAGTATCGAGGTATGTAGTAGGACTCAGTTCTGATATTAGCCCTCTCAAAATGTAAACGGGCATAGATTTCTTTCGATTTCAAGACTTTGGAAGGACACATCTCAGAAAGTATTAGATAATCATAGTACTCAGTTTTGGTTGTAAATAGATAGATTTATTAGCGCGTTATACGTTCTGGTCATAGAGCTAGCTTAAACTATTGGTTAACCGGCTCTTCACCCTGCAATTAAGGTGTCCGGAGTTCAAACCCCGCTGAGAGGACTCATTTTTCCTCGTCCGTTTATACAAACAATACTGATGTATAGAAATTACTCAACTCTGCTGTAAAAGAAAGTAAATTGATGTATAATGGTATATCTTCATTAGGCTATTTCTGATAAGAAGATTTTGATAGATAGTAATTAGGCCTATTAATTAAGCTATAGGAAATATACTCTTTTCTTTTCTAACATATATTTAATATTATTGTCTCTTTGTGTTTGTTTTGTCTATATATATATATATATATTATTTTTTTTAATAAATTGAAAAAAGAAGTAATATAAATGAAGATAGAAGGGCAAGTTATCTAAATTAAGTAAGTTGGGTTTGAATATGCTCGGGTCGTTTTGCCTCATTCTGCCGAATCAATCCCATTCGGCCATTTAGTTTGACAGCATTTCCCGCGTAAAATAACGCATACTACACTCCATTCATCAGGGTTTCTTAAAAAAATCAAAAAAGAAAAAAATCAGAATAGTGGCATCCGACTATGGTCCACCGTTTGTAAAAATAGCATTTACCAAAATATTATGTCTTTCACAACATATAACACTTACACATTTTGTTTTCTTATACGTTTACATGTCGTTCTCTCACTACACCCAAACAAACTGACATAAACCAAACGAACACTACAATTGCACTCAATTAATCTTTAATTACTGTACATATAGTGATTTACACAAGTGTCTGCAACGACCGACAAATTTCATAAAATTCAAACAAGACATATAATAAATAAAAATAAACCATAAATGCCTTTAAAACCACACAAAACGTTCCCATAGTTTCTTACGAACTTACGCCTCCCAAAATCATAAATTTAACTGAAAGCTTAGAGGTGTGAACCCGTCGCCGTCCAGAACTTGAATGACCAATATTCAAACACCACGTGATACATCACGTGATACTGACCATTACTACTGCGCATGTATACAAAATACAAGCAGACGACACATTTATATAACTTATTCACTCCGTTCAAACGAAATAAATTATATTTTCGGATAGAGATTATAATCATGACTGGGCTACTTTCGGTTTCCTTATTTGAGTGGCTTCCCTTGAAACGTTGCATCGTACATAATGACTACATATGCAACTGGCCATCCCACTGATGAAAGACCAGGAGCTCCCTGGAGCACCATCCTAGACAGTCTGGCGACTGAAGCTATAGCATCCCAAGAGCCAGTGGTGTCGTCCCAAGATGCACGGGTTAGTAAAGCAAATCATTTGTGTTTCAAATTAGATCTGATTTTCGCCGTTAAAATGCGGTTATAATAATTATTAACCTAACACGAGATTTATTTATCTGACCCTTGTAGCTTGTGTGCATGATCGAGTAATTCGAGGGGCGTAGCTTCCTATAGGCCGTGTAGGCAGCGGCCTACACTTTTTTCTGAGAATTCGAAAAAAAATAATGCCAAAAATGCAATAAAAATCGGAGGCCTAGTGGGGTAAGGGGCTATATACTAGTACTCGTGTTAATATAAATAACAATTACATTAAATTACTTTAAATGTTTTCAGCTTCTTTTTAGTTATAAGATATATAATTTACGGTAAAAAGTAAGGATATTGATGCTCTTATAGACATATTCACCGGTACGAAATATACGCCAAAACGCACCTCCGACAGTCTAGCTGAAGAAAAAAAAGGGGGGGACCCCCCTAGAACTCGGTCTACACATCAGTTTCAGCCAAGCTACGCCCCTGAATTCTTATTCTATGCATCCCTCCAGTTTCCCTGGAACGGCTCAAAAGACCTTAGCTAATGTGCTGGTGATCATGAGCTGTTAAACAACAATTACGTTATTAATTTTACTTCTTGTGGTGATACAAATTGGTATAGGGTAATCTTGATGCTAAATAAATGAAATGTCACGTCTTGGGTATCACCTATGACCCTTGTTTAAATCTACCCAATATACAACTTTTTTTCTGTCTGTTTCAACATATACGTGGTATGTTTATGTATGAAAGGTCTGTGGTGTGTGTAGTGAACTTACCTTGCTCTAGAAGGCAGTGAAAAGAATTGTAATACCTTCATTAACAAATAGGGTGTCAACCTGTAGTAGTTGTATGTCCATCATGGATGCCGTGTTCCTAAACAACTAAGTAAGTAGAGACAAACAGAACAAATACGTAAATATATCGGATACATTCACGATACGATATCGGATACGTTGAGGATAAGATACCGAATACGTTCACAATCAGACATCGAATACGTTCACGATATCTTTTCACGGTAAGATATCGAATACGTTTGCGATACCATATCAGATATGTTCACGATAAGATATTGGTTACGTTCACGATAGGATATCGGATACGTTCACGATAAGATATCGGATACGTTCACAATTAGATATCGGATACGTTCACGATATCTTTTCACGGTAAGATATCGCATACGTTTGCGATAAGATATAGGATACGCTCAGGATAACATATCGAATACATACACGATACGATATCGGATACGTTCAGGATAATATATTATCTCATGATAGAATATATGTTCTTGAAAGCGAGTTGATAGTATAACTTTCCTTAACTTTCTGTAGAATCACTTTAATAATATATATTTCCTTAACTTCCTTTAGAATGGTACTATGGGCGACATTTTGAACACCATGGTGCTGTTAATGCGTGCCGTTGTCAACATGCACAGAAGCAACGGTGTACATGAGCAAGAATTACTGGCAGAGTTGGAAGAGACTCATAGGATCGTACAAGTAAACTATCGAGGAGAAAACGGAGAAATCAGGTGTCTGGAGGTCATGCTGTGTTTTGCCAGAACTTGGTAGAAGTTTAAATGCAGCCAATAATAGTTAAAAAAATAAACATGTAAGGAAACATTATACAATAATTATCTTCAAAGAGTTGAACAAGTTTCGGTCAATAGTTCTTTCAGTGGCTCTATATTTTCCCCCAAGAATATATATTTTCGACAATTGACAATTTACAAGTTTGAACCATCGATCCTTCGATAGGCAAAACGCGTATGTTAACGCTATATATTATCAGGGTTTTGCAGACGACAATGAATATATATAGTATAAACAGAAAGTGTGTATGAGTATTCAGAAAACAAAAAGCAACACTTCGTTGCAATTCAAATGCTAAGTTTGAGAGAGAAAGAGAGAGATAGAGAAAAAGAGAGAGAGATTTCATGATATTCAAAAGGTGTAACTGTTAATTACGCAATGCACACACATCACCATACAGTACGTGCATATATGTATACTGAAACGCAGAAGAAACGCAACTCATCTGTGTATACTGATACGCAAAAGAAACTCAACTCGGATATTTCCGCTATATATTGTATGTACAATATGCTGCTGTTAATCGAATGGTACATGGCTAAGTAAGACATTTCCTTTAGGAAAAAAATACAAAAACAACACATAATACAGCAAATAGTATTCCCTCAAAGTTTCATTATTGATAGAGTACGCGTTTGGCTCAAGCATGTGAGCAAACTTAGGATGCAAAAAATTTCAAACTCGTTACATTAAATATAGTACTGAACTGGCTGTTTTTCAAAAAGGAACTTCAACATTTATGAAGGTGTAGTGTGATTAAAACGTTTATAACGTCACAGTTGTGTCCATTCTCTAATAAACTGCAATTTTTTCTTTTACAAAACATCTTGGGATTTCTTTGGAATATTATGTGGATTTAAGTGTGCAGTATATACAATATATAGCGGGAATTCCAGAGTTGCGTTTCTTTTGCGTTTCAGTATATATATTATTAATTATTTAACAATTAAACTATATGTTTTTCAGTATTTATTGACATTCACACTAGCGTTTGTTTAGTGCTGTGTGGCGGCTGTAAAACGTCGCCCAGTCTACAAATCAGTAGTGTTATTACTTATGGTCCTTTGGAATCATCAAGCCTAACCTTTGTGGCTTTAAAGTAGAATAACGCTTAAGCCCGATTGTCGTTGCTAGGGGACGTGAGAGGTGTTGCACCTTATATTACCTCTCATGAACAGTCTCGATAAAAGCGAGTCTGCTACTTTTCTCTATTGGTTGTGTTTGTTGCTTCCATGGATCCCCTTTTCGGAGTTTCGTTCTTTATAATCTCTGGAGAAAACAGTATATGAGATGGTTGCTAATTCGGACAGGTGTTGGTCTTTCTCTGCGTTCTCCAGTTTCCTTTCATGGTAAGACCACCGCATGCCACAATCTGCGCGGTCTGTTCAAAAGCTGGCATGAGCTTATGTTAATTATATAATGTACCTTCCCGACTTTAAATAAAGATTATTATTAGTAGTATACATTCGATATATCTTTTTCTGAAGACTAAGAAAATGTTGAATTCGTAAGACTATGGTGCAGATTTAAAAACATGCCAACTGAAACACTTGTATAATATGGGGAAAAGTTCATGATCAGGTTTAACTAAGTATCAATGAGTTTATATGTTATTAACTAATCCGTGTAATTCAGTTTAAAAGTATGCATAAGGAAAACAAAAGAAAAGTTATTAGAAATAGACGGATGCAATTGGAGTATATTCCTTTTGAGAAACTGTAGAGATGCTGATAACGATAATAAACTTAGAACATGTAGGACTTTTTAAAGAATAATTAAAAGATGACTTGCCTGTTAACTATGAGCAGAGACCAACGTCGCGGTTTACCACAATTTAAATCACGTTATCTTCCAATTAGCCCTAGAAACTTGACGAGACCATACTCTATATATTACTTAAATGTCTTTCTTTCTTTATACTCTATATATTACTGAAATGTCTTTCTTTCTTTTTAAACAAAAGTATGTGCCATAAGTGACAATTAATAAACGACATATCTGTTTTATTGTATATATTGTTACTATTGGTATTGTAAACGTAATCATTTTATTTCTGAAGGATCCCATATGCAGGTAGTGCGCAATGCGCTTTGCGTTGTACATGATGCGTATATATAGAGAGATAAAAAACATTGCAAACAAGTAGGAGTGATTCCATGTATACGTATGGCGTGATGCGTATTGTCTTGTGCGATGCACAGTAGTTCACGCTAGTATTGAATTGCATTTAACCAAACGAAATAATTAAACATGGAAGATAAAATCCTATTTCCCGTAACTTGTTTTCAATTATTTGTATCTATGCTCATCACGAAATGCGCATTGCGCACTAAGTGCACACGGGATCCTAGCATAATGTGTTTTAAACATGTTTTAAATGACCGTTTCAACATGGATGCTTCACTATTATTAACACCCATTGTCCTTTTTGTTCATGAAACCTGTGATAGTGATTATATCAATAATCTTCTTTTAAAGAATACATTCATATTAACACTAGGGTCTTCCACAGGGCATTTAAGGGCATATTCCCCCTATCCCTTAACTAAAATCTAATTGGACCCTATTCCTTAATTGGTCTCCTATCCTTGGATCTCTCTGCCCTAATCCTTCAAAACACCAATAAACATGCAAAATGAATGTTATCTGACTATAAATAGCTCCTGTAGGCTATACTTCTTAAAAATCCTTTCATTTACAGTTGATATATACTTCATATAGCATCTAAACAAATCAGATCCCTAAAACGATTAGTCCCCCAAAGGATAATTTTCTCCCGCACCCATCAAATGATTTTCAAATTTATTTTCCCCTATCCCTTAAATTGTTTCTGTGGAAGACCCTGAACACCCATTGTACAGTTTGTTCATGAAAATGTGATAGTGATTATGTCAATAATCTTCTTCTAAAGAATACATTCATAATGTTTAGTGTAGTGATTGTTATGACAAATGTGTGTATTTATTTATTTTTTTAATTTCGATCACCAAAGTAATGGTAATCCATTTATTCACCCCGTAATAGGTATGTGAGGGTCGGGGTGGGCCACCCCTCAACAAACCGTACAGATATAGATGTAATATGCATAATATTTATTATATATAAACAGTTTTCAAAATATTTAGAAGAAAAAAAATGCATATCTTGATTAGAAACTATATGAATGGGGAGGTTTTTTTTATATTTATTTACAATATTCAAAAGAAGATTTAAAATACAATTTTGATAAAAAGGGCTCTCTACAATCTGAGGGTCTTTCAAAAAAAAAAAAAATATTTACAAATACACCAGATTGCTGTGTGTCCCTTTAAATCTTGATATTTACAACATTTTCAAAATATTTATTTTGTTACTTTAATACGCCTTCATTGATAATTGTAAAGAAATATAAAAAAAAAAATCTTCAAAACACAGCATATATATCTTGTATAAAGAATTGTTTTACGTAGATAAATACAATGCTAACATAATCAACTATGAGTGTTTCAGTTTTTATACAAGATCCACATACCATCTCTGCTGAGTTTTTCAACAGTTGACTGTGAAACAAAAATGGCGTTATCCACTTAATATATAAAGAAAAGACAAGATATTTCTATGGAGGTGTGACTCTTCCATATTCAGTGGGAACAGCGGGGAACATAATTTAACAGTTATTACACATTTCTTGGGATTTTCCTTTTGTTAAAAAAAGACAAAACAAAAAACAAGAAGAAGGAACAAGATAGATGAAACAAGATAGATGTGTTGCACAGTATAACTTAAAATTTAAACAAAACTAATTATTAAGTAGGGATTTATAAGTCAACCAAGGTTTTTCGAATTTACCAAATGTAAAACTTTAAATTGCGTTTATTTTTTCAGTTTGATATATGTATTTAATTTGTGGTTTGAAATTTCCGAACAATGGTAATCTTCCATCTAACTTACATTTATATATGAAGTATTTTGCATGTAAAATTAGTTCATTTAGAACATTGTCATATTCACTAGACCCAAAAATTATATCTTTTGTATTCCATTCCGGTTGGATTATTATATTATTATCATTGCAAGTAATCTTAAAAATATTCCAAAAAGTTTTGGTATATTTACATTCCGAAAAATAAATGTGTAATGGTTTCTGGGGACTCTGTGCAAAAGCTACAGGAGTTATCGTTTTTTATCTTCATTTTTGTCAAAAGGATGTTTGTAGCAGTAATTCTGTGGTTTATTTTTTCTTGAAACCATTGTAATCGAGTATCTTTTGTACATTTAAAAGGTATTTTGAATAAGCCATTCCAATCTCTGTCTATATTTATACCTATTGTCCCCATTTGGCTATAGATGTTGGATGTACATTTGATTTAATAAGTATATCATAAATGGGGCGACAGCCTTTCGGTGCGCTTGTTATTAGGGACACTATTGATGGGCAAATTGGATTTTCTAACTTGATAGCAAGATGAGCAAAATTTTGTTACTGAAGGTAGCCCTTATTCCTTCATATTCTAAAAAATGTGAATGTACAGCAAACTTTTCGATAAATAGGGTAAAAGAGAGAAGATTACCATTGTTATCCATTATATCATTAATAAATAAAATACCTTTATCATATCATCTTTTACAAAAAAAACACTTGATCTTCCAATCTTAATGTTATTATTGTACCATAACGGTTGTGTTAAGAACTCTTTCCATGACAATAGGTTTTTAACATTCAATAGGATGTTAAGACTTGTGTAAACATCCTTCCAGAAGGGGTTGCATTTTTTTTGCAAGTTATTTGTTACATAGACGTTACCGAAAAATAGCATATTGATGGTGAATGGGTACATATGTTTATGGATTTCCATACATTTTT
Organism: Cyrtodaria siliqua; assembly: GCA_037043455.1. Lineage (NCBI taxonomy): Eukaryota > Metazoa > Mollusca > Bivalvia > Adapedonta > Hiatellidae > Cyrtodaria > Cyrtodaria siliqua. Next base: position 36,658 of record JAWPHD010004821.1, read on the forward strand.
TATTCCCAATCAAAAGTCTTCTTATCCACGTTAATTTCAGAGAATATATGAACTGTTTAATATTGATCATTCTAAGTCCATATATTGTTCATATTTATATTCCCTGCTTCGTGTGAATTCCATCCCGACATTGTACGTCTGGTTGATTATTGCATAGTAATACTTTCACCTCTTATAATTGGAGTGACACTAAAATCAGGCCCATCGATACTAGTTATGGGTGGAACCGGAATACGCGTGTACCTACTGCCGTGCTTGGCGATAACAATAGAATTGCCTTAGCAGCTTTATATGGTGATACGATACAGTCGCATGTAGCACATTCTTCAACTATCGGCACAATTGGAGCCCTGGCTGTTTTGAGCGGTCAAGTCAAGGGCGGATCCAGGGGTAACGGAGCCGGCGTGTGCTCCCTCCCCTATAAAACCTGCTAAACAAACAACAACAAAACCAAAAACATGTTTTTTGAAGACAAAATAAGCCCAACACCCTACTTTTTTCTTTCTTTTTTTGCTTTTCAATCCCGTTTGGAAAAGTTACGCCCTCTTCACCCACCCCACCCCCTAACATGAAATCCTGGATGCGCCCCTGGCGGTACACAGGTTATTATATCTATTATCCCCACCCACCCACCCCTATCATGAAATCCTGATCCTGGATCCGTCCCTGGCGGTACACAGGTTATTATATCTATCAGCATTTGTCTTACTGTCAGGTGTACAAGTACATTATCATGAGCACATGTTGACATAGGCGTCTTTGTTATGATCAATAAAGAGATGTTGCTTTCAATTTTCTGGACTGTTTTTCCATTGAAGAATTTTCTGTCAACGTTTCAACATTGACAGAACTCCGTATGTAGTAAAATTCATTGATCTTTTTAATATAACAAATGTAAAATTATTACAAAATTTGGCCGCTTATACCATAAAAAGTATTTCATTTTGGTACGTGTCTACATCTGCACCATAATAGTCTTTGTTGTAAGACGACGGCACTATATCAGTACGTTTACACAGAGCTAGAGAGCACTTCTGCTTATCTAACCACACCATTGCTGGAGAAGGGTACAGTTTTTTTATCTGTTGGAGATTATGAAGGTTTTTCTGTAAATAAGAAGCTGAATCAGCTACTATGTACTGGATTCCAAAACTTCACAAAGCACGTTATATTGCAACTTCTAGTTCATGTACCACTACTAATGTGTCAAAACAGTTGACCTCCTGCCTTTCCACGATTAAAGAACATGTTGTAAAATATAGCGAAAAGGTGTTTGGCAATTCAGGAATCAATCTGTTTTTGTCGATCAAAAACTCCGGAGAACTCCTTGATAAATTACGGTGTAAGGATTTCCATTTCTCTACTATAAGCACCTATGACTTTTCCACTCTATGCACCACTCGACCACATAACCGTATCAAAAATAAACTGATTCAGCTGAAACAGAAGACATTTGCACGGGTAAGGGACTACTTTCTTGCTTTTAAAAATGTCAGGGCCTTTTTTTAAAAACGCCCCTTATGATAAGTAAAACATGTGGATTTGAGGTTATGTTTGTAGAGTGATATCTTTTCTTTTAGATAACAAAATTACATCTTTATTAAATATGGTAAAGGTTGTGCGCCACTTGTCGCAGACTTGTTTTTATACTGTATGAAAGAGATGTTGTTTTCAGTTTGTCACCTGTTAACCAGAGAGACATTATTGATGCGTTTTATAATTTAAATAAAAGTTGAACGTTGTTTGTATGATCTTAATAATCTCAGTCATAATGCAGAAAGCGGAATAATTTTTTAAATAAATTAACCCGACAAATAACGGCAAAATTAGACTACAAAAAAAGTTTATCAAAATTCTATCCAGGTGTTCAGGTCATATAATAATGTATATGTGTTGATTAAAAGAATCGGTTTATTCATGGGTTCTTAAAATACCCATGATTGAATATGGTAAAATGGATTATGAGTTGGTAACTCTTAATTGAACGCTACAGTTTTGGGGTTTGACCTGGCTGATTAAAGCCGTTTATAAATGTGTCTATAGAAAATGGATTCTCAAAATATGTAAATTATATTATATACTTAATCGTCAGTAGGTTTAGAAACGGTATGCATATGTTGTAAAATGTGCCTGTTGATGGTGGAATAGAGACTTTAAAGTACTTACGACTAAGGTTGATTCACAACATATACGGGAACACAAACAGTAACGACAACTTGTTAGAATGTTTCTATTTATTGTATGGCGAAAAAGGGCAAATGTTGATCTCACTAATAATATTAATGCCGTGAAGCTTTTTGCATATTATAAGAAGGCGAAACAAAAGGTCTAGGACATACTTTGTTACACTGAGAGGGGGCAAAAGGTTCCTGTTACGGATTTATAATTCTCGTAAAATGGCTCAAGCACGTGTGCTCAAGCACGTGTCAAGGTATAATGATTCTGACGTTGATATTCTAAGCCGAACTATGAAACGGAAAGTCTATATTACGTCATGCGTATTCCTTTTCATTCCGTACAATTTTCCAGTTTCTGAAAATGAAAAAAATAATTATAGCGACTCGAATTTAACCAAAGTTCAAACATTCCTTTTTTATATCACACATTAATCAATAAGAAAGAGACATTGATGAATAAACAGTAAAAACTACATTTTCATGACGCACACAAAACAGTTTTTTAATAATTATATACAAGAAAAAAATTGTATTTTTATATGTACATTATTTTTTTATTTCAATATTTTTATTTCTTGTAATACATATATGCATAACAACAGATGGTTTGTTACGTTACCCAAGTAACATATATAGCACTGTGATACATTTAATATTTAAATACGTACGGTAGAGTGAGACATCGTGACTACGATACTCTTGATGTCACACTCTACCGTACTCATGACGCCACACTCTACCGTACTCATGATGCCACATTCTACCGTACTCATGATGCCACACTCTACCGTACTCATGATGTCACACTCTACCGTACTCATAATGTCACACTCTACCGTACTCATGATGTCACACTCTATCGTATTCAGGATGTCACACTCTATCGTACTCTTGATGTCTCACTCTACTGTACTCATGTTGCCACACTCTACCGTACTCATGATGTCTCACTCTACCGTACTCATGAAGTCTCACTTTACCGTACTCATGTTGCCACACTCTACCGTACTCTTGATGTCACACTCTACCATACTCACGATGTCTCACTCTACCGTACTCACGATGTCACACTCTACCGCACTCTTGATGCCACACTCTACCGTACTCTTGATGTCACACTCTACCGTACTCACGATGTCTCACTCTACCGTACTCACGATGTCACACTCTACCGTTCTCATGATGTCTCACTCTACCGTACTCATGATGTCACACTCTACCGTACTCATGATGTCACACTCTATCGTATTCAGGATGTCACACTCTATCGTACTCTTGATGTCTCACTCTACCGTACTCATGTTGCCACACTCTACCGTACTCATGATGTCTCACTCTACCGTACTCATGAAGTCTCACTTTACCGTACTCATGTTGCCACACTCTACCGTACTCTTGATGTCACACTCTACCGTACTCACGATGTCTCACTCTACCGTACTCACGATGTCTCACTCTACCGTACTCACGATGTCACACTCTACCGCACTCTTGATGTCACACACTACCGTTCTCATGATGTCTCACTCTACCGTACTCATGATGTCTCACTCTACCGTTCTCATGATGCCACACTCTACCGTACTCTTGATGTCACACTCTAACGTACTCACGATGTCTCACTCTACCGTACTCATGTTACCACACTCTACCGTACTCTTGATGTCACACTCTACCATACTCACGATGTCTCACTCTACCGTACTCACGATGTCACACTCTACCATACTCACGATGTCTCACTCTACCATACTCACGATGTCTCACTCTACCATACTCACGATGTCTCACTCTACCATACTCACGATGTCTCACTCTACCATACTCACGATGTCTCACTCTACCGTACTCACGATGTCTCACTCTACCGTACTCACGATGTCACACTCTACCGTACTCACGATGTCTCACTCTACCATACTCACGATGTCACACTCTACCATACTCACGATGTCACACTCTACCATACTCACGATGTCTCACTCTACCATACTCACGATGTCACACTCTACCATACTCACGATGTCTCACTCTACCATACTCACGATGTCTCACTCTACCATACTCACGATGTCTCACTCTACCATACTCACGATGTCTCACTCTACCATACTCACGATGTCTCACTCTACCATACTCACGATGTCACACTCTACCATACTCACGATGTCTCACTCTACCATACTCACGATGTCTCACTCTACCATACTCACGATGTCTCACTCTACCATACTCACGATGTCTCACTCTACCATACTCACGATGTCTCACTCTACCATACTCACGATGTCTCACTCTACCATACTCACGATGTCACACTCTACCATACTCACGATGTCACACTCTACCGTACTCACGATGTCACACTCTACCGTACTCACGATGCCACACTCTACCGTACTCACGATGTCTCACTCTACCATACTCACGATGTCACACTCTACCATACTCACGATGTCACACTCTACCATACTCACGATGTCTCACTCTACCATACTCACGATGTCTCACTCTACCGTACTCTTGATGTCACACTCTACCATACTCACGATGTCACACTCTACCATACTCACGATGTCTCACTCTACCATACTCACGATGTCTCACTCTACCGTACTCTTGATGTCACACTCTACCATACTCACGATGTCACACTCTACCATACTCACGATGTCACACTCTACCATACTCACGATGTCTCACTCTACCATACTCACGATGTCTCACTCTACCATACTCACGATGTCACACTCTACCATACTCACGATGTCTCACTCTACCATACTCACGATGTCTCACTCTACCATACTCACGATGTCTCACTCTACCGTACTCACGATGTCTCACTCTACCATACTCACGATGTCTCACTCTACCATACTCACGATGTCTCATACTCACGATGTCTCACTCTACCATACTCACGATGTCTCACTCTACCATACTCACGATGTCACACTCTACCATACTCACGATGTCTCACTCTACCATACTCACGATGTCTCACTCTACCATACTCACGATGTCTCACTCTACCGTACTCACGATGTCTCACTCTACCATACTCACGATGTCTCACTCTACCATACTCACGATGTCTCATACTCACGATGTCTCACTCTACCATACTCACGATGTCTCACTCTACCATACTCACGATGTCTCACTCTACCGTACTCTTGATGTCACACTCTACCATACTCACGATGTCACACTCTACCATACTCACGATGTCTCACTCTACCATACTCACGATGTCTCACTCTACCGTACTCTTGATGTCACACTCTACCATACTCACGATGTCTCACTCTACCATACTCACGATGTCTCACTCTACCGTACTCTTGATGTCACACTCTACCATACTCACGATGTCTCACTCTACCGTACTCACGATGTCACACTCTACCGTACTCTTGATGACACTTCGTGTCAATAATTCAGGAACGATAAGTTTCATACGTGTCAATTATTCAGTAACTATAATCCAGTAAACTACTACTACGTTGTCTGTCCTCGAATCTCATACGTGTAAATAATTCAGGAACGATAATTCGTATATTAAGCGTGTCAATAATTCAGGAACGATAATTATCATACGTGTCATTATTCAGTAACGAAAATCCAGTAAAAACTACTACGTTGTCTGTCCTTGAATCGAATACGTGTAAATAATTCAGAAACGATAATCATTAAAAAAAGACGTAAGATATGATAGATTATCTTTCTTTAATTATTGACACGCACATTAATATATGCTTAATATATCACAAGGACAACGTCTTATATAAGAACGTTTAAGATACAGTTGTTTGACCGTTTGGGAAAGAACACTTACAAACATATTTATTATATAACCAATACATTACAAAAATTAAACTAAATAACGACTTTATATAAAATTGGCAAAAAATCTGAACTCAATGTTTGCGTGATAACCGTCATCGACCTACTCTTACGGTTGTGAGTAGTATAAATAGTAGCGGTACCAGCACAGTTTTCCCCTCGCGGGGAACGAGAAAAACTGGTTAAGATAAGTGTAAAACTGTGCTGGTACCGCTACTATTTATACTACTACTATTTATACTACTACTATTTATACTACTGTTGTGCTATTTTTACATACGTGTCAATAGACACTCCGTACCTAAAAACTGAAATGGATGCAGCGGTTTCAACTTTGTAGAAGAGGTAAATTCAGACTCGGCTACGTGAAAATAATGCGTCAGAATGAGTAGAAACATCATTCAAGTGATTTTCATCATTTCTTAGAGTGTTTGTGAAGTATTTAATTAACTTTGTTCAAAATTTAGTTGTGGCGAAGTGTGTTTAACTTGTTACGATAAAGTTTTGAAATACGCGAAGCGATGCGAGCGCAAGCGATCTCCTATGGTATCCTGCAGGCGAAAGGTAAAAATACCAATCCATCTTTTTGAAAAATCTTGGGTCATTTACGGTAGTTTATGGGAGACTACAACCGTAAAGTAGCATATTTCGTTACGAAATTAACAAGATAAGCAGTCGTAGAAATCATAAAGAATGGTGGTTTCCAAGTAGAATGAGGTGAAAAAAACATTAAAAACCTTTCTCGAACCCATCCAAAAATGACAATGAAATTGCATTTTTACCTATGTCGCCCCTACCGCATTGATTTTTTTAACTTGACTTGATGGGCTCTGAAGTATACGTGAACTTTCCTAAACTCAATTATTATAAAACGGAATTGTATGTTTTTATGGGTCTTATTGTGTTCATTCCAATCCCTATACTAGTGACTTAGTATTCAATGTTATAATCTAATTTTAAACGCAATAAAATTATATAATGAAATTTAAAAAGTAATTCATTTTTTCTGCTTGATACACAGCCTGCACATAATGCCTGTACAAAAATAAATGATTAGTAAATCCTCCCGAAACTATTAAAAGCAATACATGCATTCTTGCATTTTATAATATTTAAAGTGTTTAAAAACATTCATTTTAACTGGAAATAAATTAACAGAATTTTATCAGTCAAAATATGTCTGTGTAAAATTGGTAGAGTGTAACAAAGACAAACAATAAAGATGTTCAATGAACTGTATTTAAACAATAAAGATGTTCATTGTCTGCATTTAAATATTCTACAGAAACCATGTAAAATATTAATTGGACATACAAACCCTTAATAATTGTGTTTTTAAAACTATTTTGGCCAAATTAATATTTCATAACATATTTTACCCCTAACTATGCTATTAAACCAAACCATTAACAAATGTCAACCTGTCTGCAAGTTTTTTTATATACAAGTATACAGTACTGTGTTTCTCTATACTTAAACCTAATTAAAAATATTAATAACAAGACTGTTTTAATTACCCTCCTTTGTTAAAAGAATAGTATTTTTCTTTCTAATTTTTAAAAAATACATTTATACTTTGCTCTTCATTATTTAAAAACAAAATGATTTTGACAAAATGGGATACATTATTTAAAAATAAGCAAATTAGGCAACCCATATGAACGCTAATGGTAAAACACCTATATACATGTTAATGCATAAGCTGGGAATCAGGGGGAGACTACTCAAATGGCTCAATGTATTCTTAATGGAAAGAAAAATTAAAGTTAAAGTAAATGGTCAGGTCTCAGACATCAAAACAGCAGAAAATGGCTGTCCCCAGGGTAGCGTTTTGTCCCCAATCATTTTCTGTATATACATGAATACCCTAAAAATAGCGGTAGCAGAGCACAACGAAACTATTACAACGCGACTAAATCACACCGAACTAGCCCAATACGTCGATGACGGGGCCATGTGGATTAAATCTCGAAGCCCGGTCCAACTCATGGCGGAATGTGCAGAAACGCCACTCTTTATACACCGCGAAAAGAATATGCTTAAATACTGGGCAAGATCAACCCGGTTAAAACAAAACCTCCCAATTAACGCGAACATAACAGCTGTAGACATATTTGATCATAAAAAGGATATAACTCACTTAAACACCAACCCCCCCCCCCCACCCCCCACCCCCACCCCGCCCCCATTCGAAACTTTTTTTATTATTTTTTATTTTGTTTTACCATATTTCTGTGTTGTTTTCTTACACAGTAAACATAACATGACCAATCTAACAATAACAGAACCCGTCTACCCTGATAATACGCTGATACGAAATCTTAAAGCCGTGCCTAGATCTCACCCATTTAATTGATAAAAAACAAACAGAACCCGCGATAGCACGCAATATAAGTATAGACCATATAGACAGCAACTATAAAGATTATGTCAAAATATACACGGACGTTAGTAAAAATCCCGAGAAAGAAATAGCCGGATCTGGGATATGCATATACAGTACCGACAATACTTTGATTTTTGAAAAAGGTTATAAAGTAGACCACAGGTATTCAGTATACACAACCGAACTAGTAGCGATTCAAATAGCGCTCACATGGATACTTAAACTCAAACCCCAAAAAGTGGTTATATTAAGCGACAGCCTGAGCTCACTGCAATCAATAGTATATGATAATAAAACAAATCAATAACATTTCAGATTTAAACATACTTTTAGAAATGACTTGGATTCCCAGCCACGTAGATATAGAAGGGAATGAAAGGGCGGATTACTGGGGTGTCAGAGAGGCAAGCAAAGGCACCCCCATACCCGTAACATTAAGCATTAAAGAAGTATACTCGATAATCAAAGCTAAAATGACAAGCGAGTGGAAGCCAAAATGGTCAAATGCCACCAAACAACGTATTACAATGCACCCCCATGTACCAACTAAAGTAATCCAATATAGCGAAGATAGGCGCATGGATATTGCATATACCAGACTCAGGACATAGCCGGCTAGGAAACAATGATAGAATACAAATTAGCAAAGAATTAAGCACAGATTGCGAAACATGCGGTCAAAATGGATCATTTGACCATACCTTCTTTGATCCCTCGGGTCTATGCCCCTTATACTTAAGCCAACGCGAAACGCTCAAAACTGACCTTCTCAAATTAGGAATAAAGATAATAGACCAAAAAGCGCTATTATTCCCGGAAACACAATATGCAGTAGAAACGCGGAACGCGGTTTTTAAGTTCCTCCGATCGACAGGAGTATTATACAAAATATAGAATCGAACTTGCTCTGTTGCCGCTATGTATTCAGGAAAAAGGCAAAAGTGGTGATATTTAAGTATATGGAGATCGCTGACACGCCTATAACAGTCATTCTCATGCGGAATATGTGTGCCGGATGATCCTCATATATATTAAACTCATATGGTATATATGTGTGTGGTCATATCTACGTAGCAAATAGCCAGTGATAAGGAATATGTATATGGGTATCTGTCGTATGTAGCATGGAATGTATGTGTATATGTGTATATATGTATATGTAGCCATATGGTAGTATACAGTATATCTGCTCGTGATCTCTGCCGTCATTAATATAAACGCATACACGGAAATGCACACATTGATAATCTACCAATATATCTCAATAAGACTGTCATTACCAAGAAATTAATGGTGCTTTCATTCTGGACCGCGCGGATAATTTCAATCCGTTTTGCAAAACAAAAATGCATCTTACACCTGATTGGTTCATTTTCATTCCGTTTCGCGAAACAAAAAACCAACAAATCCCTGATTGATCCATTTTCAATCTGTTTTGTAAAACGAAAATATACCATGATTCCAACTAAACGGGGATCGAACATATACCAAGTAAATATAAATGTATGATTATATAGGTAATGTAAACATACCTAGATATGGATAAGTCAAAACGCCCTATTACTAAAAAACCTAGGGAAAGTTAAAAACGATTAGTTGAGTCTAATGTGGGGCTTCATCTGCACGTAGAATAACTTCTGTGGTACAATGATAGCCGATGGGCACAAGTAATTTACTTGGCTCAAACCCACGCGGCGCCGCGCACGTGCGGTCCTGCAGCCTGAGTACGAACCGGGGGGTCCGTGTCAATACGCTTGAGTGCGGGCCCGTACACTCGCTTAAAACTTAGAATAGGACAAACCATATCATGACAGGCAGAATACAATACATCAAGATACAAAAGGTTAGGTAAATAGAGGTGATATACAGTATAAACTATAAGTATGGTGCACACGGGCATTGTAATACGGGTCCATGGCCAAATCTGCCATCCTTCCTGACACTCGGTAATGACTGGTGGTGTAACTCACCCTAGAACTGGCTCTGTGAGCGCTGAGTAAGTTTAACGATGAGGACGAGGCACTGGACCCTATTTCAGTAATGGGGACAAGGTCAATCATGGGACCTAACACATCGCACGGTGGGGCCGCGCTACCAAATTAAAGGCCGGGGTCACACTATAAAAGCTGGGCACACTGAAAAATGGCTACTATCACTGAACACTCTAAGCTGTCTACAAGCAAAGCACCAGTGGGGATTTTTTTCAAAGTTTTAATAGACCTATCCGACACATTTTGTTGAAACTTGGCATGAATGTTCTTGAATGTTTGATGAATATTCCTTGTGAATTTGAAAGCACTGTGACATTTGTGAGTGTTATATCCAAAAAATCTTTTTTGAAAACTGTTGTAAAATTCAAATTTTCCACCACTGGTGATTGACAGTTGATGAAAGGTCATGACCTGTCTGCCAGCCAACTAGAGTTGAGATGCTGGAGATTTTCTTTTAGCTGACATATGGTGGGGAATACAATACTACTACAAATACTACAGTGTTTAGATGTACAGTACACTGACATCTTATGAAGTAACTTCATGAGGCATGACATAAGATATTATGAAAGTTATATTATTTTTTTCATAAATATTATGTGTACAGAGATTATAAAATCTTATGTGCATATGTCCTGACTCAATTATTCCCATAAATGACCCATGCTGGGAACACTTTGTAAATTTGGGGACCATTGCCTGACAATTTCTTAAACACATGTTGGCATTATATATATCCCTTCTATGTCATACATAACTCCGGAAGCATACATTTGTCATTCCAGGTGCCCTATTTTTCTGTTTTTAATCCACAGGTGCTACGTAAATTATGTATTTGAGATTGAGGTTGCCCTTTAAATTAATGCCTTAAGTTGCTCTTCTGAAACTGCAAGTATTTTTTTGTTCCTCAAGAATGCAAACAATGCTTATATATTAACAAAAATTAAAACAGATACCAGAAATAATTTTGAAACTTACTAGTTTATTGCCTGAACAAACCCTGGTGAACATTTTATAAATGTATACAAAAGAAATCTATAAAATTTGAGTTATTTGTGGAAAAAAAGTTGTGATTATTTGTTTTACTAGAGTTAAATAGGGACACACTCCCAACTTTATAATTCCACTTATTGATAGGTAATAGATAATTGCCTAGAATGATTATCTCTTCATCTTTATCTCTGGTTTACATAATTCACCACACTGAAGTTTATTGCTCTACCATACCGCATGTGTTTATGTTTACAAACAGCACAAACTGACCAATAGATAAGCCACTCCTACCGTGCCTAATTTGCTTAATGGCCTACCATACGGTTATTGAAGATTTTGAGACCCGGCCTTTAATGCCTAAACTATGAAGGAACCACACCTACATAGTAGGCGAGTCTCTCCACTGACATGAATACAGTGCTCGGATGAGCACTGTAGCCAGTGGGGCGTGCAAATGTATTCCAGTCTAGGCTTGAATAAGACTTAAAATATGGGGTGGCGCGACAACACGGTGGGGTGATTGTGAGGGGTATATGAACAGGCGTACATAGCAGGAGCGGTTATATTAGTTCACTAGAGAAATATTACGCTATTAGTATAGGCATGTTACACCAAATTTATGTATATGAACCACAGTTATTAAAGCAGTACTTAAGAAATAGTCGCACAGTGAGGTCGCTTTACCGGACGTATATAGATGAGAGTATGTGTAATTAAATATGTAGAATACAGTATAAACAAGCACATGTCCAAGTGCCGGATGCCATCCCACCCCCGTCCCGGTATAAGACTGTTATATGTAACTATTCGACAGTACTTGGCGTACAACGCGCTGGAATGGGAGAGAGAGGGCATGGACTCTATTTTGCATATGATCAAAATACATCGCACAGTGCGGACGCAATACCGGACGTATATATGTGAGAGTAGTTAGCTAATAATATGTTAAGCTATTTACAGTTGATAGTAATTAACGCAGTAACTAATAGTTCTCTCTCATAAATGTGTGTCTCAACAAAAGTGCTTTCCTTCCAGTCCGCGCCCGCGATCAATTGGAAAGACCTGACCTTGACACTAACCTCGACCTTGACCTACGTAGATTAGAAATTCGGCCTTCAATAAATGTTTTAAAGTAGGACATCCAAGTAGGACAGGTCAGGCCAGTAGAACACGAAAGGTTAAGGTCGACGCATGTAAGATGAAACATCTAGTAAATAAGTGAAAAGTTTATATGTATGTGTGTGTATGAAATATAATAACTACCTGTAATGGTATATTCTGTATATATCTAGTATGTGCATGTATGGATGTCTATGTGTATGTATCAAATCTTACAATTATTCTTATATATATACCTACTATGTGTTATCATCCAATATTCGTATACATATATATATATATATACTTTGTGCAAGAATGTACGTTTATGTGTATGTATGAAATCTTAAAATTGTCTATATAAGTATTTTCTGTTAACAAAAGGTTCGATACCACGACCGCGTCGCACACCAAAAGTAATAGTTTTGTTCTTTAAAGCATGGACACGAAGATCCAAACAAACCGGTAACGAAACTACAAACAAGCGAAAGGGTTAAAGGTGAAATATAGCGTGTATTTTGAGTATATATTCGGAAATATACGTATATAATATACAATATTTTCAAATCTTACACTTATTGGTTGTCCCGTTTTCTCACAGTAGCCAATTTTATCTCATAGCGCACACGCTTCGAGTTTCGCCCTTTTTGAAGACAGGTAAGTGACACGTGATCCTGTGACGTCATTGGTACTAAACGATTCGCGGTGTCGCATTGAGTTGTATAGTATTGTCTATGTAGGATAACGTTTTATGGAACTTGTTAAAAATGTCGTGTGTTGTTGCTGGGTGAAAAAGTTTGCATAAAGAAGGACAAGATAATAACCTAAGTTTCTTTCGTTTCCCTAATCGAGATAATGATATATTAAGATTTGAAGTGTGGGTAGACGTTACCGAAGATAATCGCCCGACTCGTCGAGAAAGTGGGAACCTACGAAAGACGCGCGAGTTTGTAGCAAACATTTTGAGTTGACTTAGTGGGAAGTCCATCCTTTGGTTTCATTATCTTTGAATTTGGAGAACAAAAGGCCATGCAGATTAAAATCAACAGCGGTACCAACGATATTCGACTATAAAAATGAGAAGTGCATAACCCCGCCGTCTCCAAGCAAGTTGTATTCGCCTATTCGACCGGCGTTGAGGAGGAAATTCGTACATGAAGTAAGATTGAAATGTATGTTCAATTATCTTAGCACCTCATCGGGTATATGTATGATAAATTGAAGAAAGGTGTATAGTCTTTGATCTTTATATACACCGTGAATGTTTAGCTGTTGAATTAGAAGCATGCGTCTTTACGTGAATCAATGAAGAGTTGACGGCGCCAATATTATGTAGCCGTCTTTTTTTAAAAGATTGCTAAGAACGTTCAGCATATAAATTTAAATGAATCCGGTGAAATAAACACTGTGTCTTTGTTTCCAAATTTTAATTTTAATAATTTTAAATTATACACCCTCTTCTACCAATAGTATTATAGATATATATTATCAACATATATAGGGCTATGGATTTGAAAAAAAAATACAAAATGTTTCATGGATATTTATTGCATGGCAGAAAATTAATAATATTACTAGCTTTTATATTAATTCAGTATTTTTTTTATGGCAAAGCAACAACAATAACGCCTCTTAGCTCGTGCAATAAGTAAAACAAGTATAATAGAATAATATACTTTATATTCTGGTAATGTGATATATTTGGTCTGTTTTCGATCTGTATATCAGGAGTAAGTATACATGAGTAAGTATACTTACTAACTGTCTATATCGTGCTCATAATACATTTGGCTATATTATTTAAATCATAGTATTTTTCTCTCTTTGTGCGCGACAAATATCATGTGATATATCCGTCTTGTGCAATACGCGTCTGCCCTCGGCGGTATTACACCGCTCAAGTAATTGCAATAAACAGGAAATATATCATAAAACTAGGTTTCCCTAAATGGTGCGTGCTTTTGTGATATACCGACGTATGTACCCAAATTAGGCCGCACTTCAATATTGCACCGCAATATTTTATTAGTCTGTATTGATATTTGGGGGCACGTGGAGACTAGAGAGCGTGTCATATTGCAAACACCGCTCCTAGAGTGTTTGATGTTTATGGCGACTTATGGCAAATATATAATACTATAGAAATTATGGCGCCGAAATTATATGCTGTTTCATTTATTATTGTTTTTATTCATTTTTTATCAATTATGGATAATATCTAATAAATATATTTGTTCCATGTCTACTTATCGGCAAAACAAATCTGACGCTCGTATTACCATAGATCTACATACATATATATCCATGTATTAATGTAAAGGTATAGACCAAGTCCATTCATTCGGAATATACTACATTTCGCGGTTATTGTGTATGTACCAAGATATTGCAGTGTTGCGGGTGACTTACTGTCAGATTTCGATGAAAACAATGTTTACGTTGTTTTTTTGTTTGTTGTTTCTGTAAGTGTATAAATACGCTATTTTGTTAGATTAGTGAATAGTGTAATGAACCACTGAACGTAACGAATGACATGACACGATAGTCTTTACAAGCTCTCCATTTGTTCCTGCACCGCGTACAACTTCATCATCAGTTGATGAATCCGATGTATTTTCGTCCTCAGACACGTATTCTGGCTCCAAATCGTAAGGTTGCACATGGTGTAACCGTTTTATCACGGGCATTTCCTCTGACATCGCTTAATTCTCACATTTTCACACAAGGTATACTGTTTTGCGTTCAGTCCCAATGTAAACAAAAAAAAGTTTGTTCCCAATGACGTCATTTCCGGTAATTCGCGCAAGAGTTTTTCCCCTTAGATTTTTTTCGATTTTTATAGCAATGCCTGTTCGCCTTTTCGGTTTTTATCTTTAAAAACATATTTTCAATAAACATACATCAATAGCATAGTAAACATCGTATTTATAATGATATTTAATAATTAAAAACATATCAACAACGGATTTGTTGATTTAGGACAAATTTCATCTTTAAGCCACCACTGGCAGTCGCGTCGGTCGAATAAGTAATAACAATAAAAGCGTCCCACGGAAATATCGAGCGGTGTTATAGTGGGAATAGCACATTTTAGGCCACTTTTAGGCATTCGATTTTTGTATTATAACAATTATAGTAAAAATCAAATATGTAAGCAAATAAGTATACCAGTAGAAGCCATATAAAAACTTTAAATTTTTATTGTTTATTTTACCACAAGGGATGTGACCGTCTTAAAATCTAAAAAATACAGTAATAATAGTGTAATATTTCATAATTAAGTACAAAAAGTAATGTTAATTATAAAACAAGTAAACACGGCACATGCCCATTTAGGACTAAGGAGCGCCTCCTTACGGTCCCTTTCATCACCAACCTGTGGGCCACAGCCCACAGGGGCAGTCTTGACTGGAAACCGTTAGCGACCAAAATTGGCCTTTCCCTCCCCGTGGCAGCAATCACCTTGCGCGAACAAGATGTGGAAATGCTGCCACAATGCCTCAGACCAGACGCATACGCTATGCCCCAGGCATAGCAACCATCAAACTGTACACCGACAAAATGCCCCAACACATACAAACATACAACTCAGTACGAACCGAACAGGCCCCAGTTCGATGACCATAAGTATTAGTATGCTGCAAATGGACACGCAAATCATCCCCAAGATGGCGTGGTACAGGCATACCCCTCAACAAACCCCAGCAAATATGATATGATCAAAACATAATCATAACACTACAAAACAAGCACGCACCACATATAACACAACGCCAAACAAAGCTAGGACCGGAAGGTGTCAATACACGAAATTAGGTTGTCTTTTACACATATTTAGGCATTAAACAGATCTGTTGGCAAGGTCTATATAAGCTTCAAAATTCAAAATTACACTTTTAAAAGTCCAGACTCTATTGTGCCCATCGCGTCAGGTTTACCTTGACGGGTTCGTTGGCGGACGGACTATAAACCTTAGGACTACAAACACACACAATGGATGGACCTAGGGTCCTCAAACTTGGAAGGATGGTTGGTCATGACCAGTAGATATTAGGCCAAACAAAATAATATGTGTGGTTCAGGTAACACTGGCAAAAAAATTGGGTAGGTAGGTAGTGTTGTTGTATTTTTCTCAGTAATGAATTCAATTCTGATAATGAATTTAAAATATGTTAAATTACTATACCTTGAGTTCTATTTTTTTAGCATTATCAACCTTCTTTTTTTTTTTTCTTTTTTTTTTTGTTAAAAGTTGTTGTTGTTTTTTTTCTTTTTTCTTTTTTTTTTTGTTTCTTTTTTTTTTTGTTTTTTTTGTTTTTTTTAAATTTTTTTTATTTGTTTATTTTTCATTAATTTTTTTTTTTTTTTTTTTTTTTTTTTTTTTTTTTTTTTTATTTACTTTCTTTTTTTTTTTTTTTTTTTAAATTTTAAATTTTTTAATTTTTTTTTTTTTTTTTTATATTTTTTTTTGTTAAAAGTTGTTGTAGTTTTTATTTGTTAATTTTTTATTAATTTTTTATTTTATTTTTTTTTTTTATTTTATTTATTTTTTTTTTTATTTTTTTTCTTTCTTTTTTTTTTTTTTTCAAATTTTAATTTTTTTTTAGTTTTTGCATAAAAAGTTTTAGGGTCGGCCCCTTAAAATAGGGTCGGTCGAGTTACCTGAACCACACATATATTTTTATGTGGCCTTACTGATACAAAACGATCTCAGATCAATAGAGAACGGTTGGACCTAGAGTCGTCAATTATGTCTGTTCGGGCGAGTGGGGGAGCCATTCGTTTTTGCCCATGGACAATAACAATTTCTAGTTAAGAATTGTTCATAGAGATGCTGTTTTTAGACTGAACAAAACTGATTTTAAGACAAAGGGAGATAACTTCCTTGTTTACAACTAGTTTCAACTAAATTTTGTTTCAGCTATTGGTTATGGTCTATATATTAACTGTTCCATATATATCACTAATTATTTCCTGTTTTGTCCAGAAAATTAAGGAAAGAAAATTGAGCACTTTTTATTTTTCTCAGCATATCTATGTTCGTTCTGTGTGATTTGATCTCGACGATAATAAAAATGAAAAGTGAATTCAGTTCATTGGAGTTCGCTGAACCCGATATTTATATACAGATAATTATCAGTGTTTAATTCTCAAATACTTCGTTTTCTTAATTTAATTTCGAATAGGTGGTTTCACTACTGCAGCCTTGCAAGGCTCTGAGTATTGTTTAATTACACGTAGGATAGGTTGTCTTTTTTAATCAGTTTTTTCAGGTATTTTTTGTTGTTGTTGCTTTGTTTTGTGATACGCAGACTTCATAACCTTGCCTCCCGACTAAATTCCATTCTGTTTATTTTGACCATTGTTTACTCGTTTAGTGCAAACCATTTTTTTTTGGAAAATTAAGCCATACGCCAATTACCACAGACTGCTATGAAAATACCACATGTTCACAGGTATATGCATACGATCTTCGGGATGGCTAAAGTTTTCGTACTATTGACATTTTAATAATAGAGCTCTGCTCCACCAGGGGCTAGAGGGCATGCACGGAAACTAGCATTTTTCACTACCGTTCACGAACATTCGAAAATCAAACCTCTGCTGCATTTCTTTCTATATCGGTGATTTCCAAAATACTCTTTTTTACTACTTTTTCGGGAATGTTTAGACTTTTGGTGCCGATATATATGTAAGTGTTATAATGCGCCGTGCTACCCAATTGAATTCAATTGGCTCTCGTTCAGTTTTCTTAATTCCTGTCGTTTTAACGATTGATTATCATATTCTGCTAGGTAATTTGATTATGGTGAGCAATTAAACCGGTATATACAGTCTAAATCTGAAACAACGTCTTTGTAACATAGTTTTTTTTCCCACACAACTGCAGTTCCTTGTTAAATTGATTTCTATCCACATATATGTAACTGCTGTAATTGTTTTATTATGGTAGTTGTTCAGTTTTAATATTGTCATACGATTGTCTTTCCAACCATGTAGGCACCTTGTGGTTCACGGGCAAGAAAAAGGTCACTGCTTATCCAGGTAGAGGGGTATAATCTCATTCCCACCGACAACCCGCCCGAATTAATGTTCATTTTGTCATTTTTATCATGTTTTCATCAACACCCCTGTATCGTTTCAGGTGCTAGTGACAGAAAACAATGATCGTGGCTCCAGCGAAAATTGGAATGTTTACATTATAAATTTGCAGTTTGCAGTTCTGCATGTGAGCCCATTTTATCTAGACGTCAATGGAGAGTGGGCCTGGAATGTTCATTCCTATTGGCTCCATATAACCTTTTTTGTGGTGCACCGTAAAACCCCAATTCAACCAACCATGTAGTTTGTGTTTTTGTGGGGGAATCAAACACTAGCTCTGACTGAAGACAGTGCTTCCATATATACGTTTAACTCTGAGCATACAGTGTTGTTTTGCATGGAGACAAGCTTTCTGTTTCTGTGACTAAGAATAACGCATACCGACATTTATCTATATCATCGAATGCATCTTCTTCCACGAGAAGCAAAGAGCCACGTAATGCTTAGCATTTTTCATAGCTTGCTCCGAGGCATTGGAAGAGTCGTCAAGTTTATCTATAAAAAGTGAGTTTTAAGTAGAATTCATTGACAAACACTATAATGAAATCATTAAATAATAGCAAATATCAACATCACTCCGATGTGATAATGATATGTGTGTTATAGTAGTATGTATTATAATAACATGAATTTAAGATATTCCATAAGTATGCTTGTACATCTTCTGAGCAAAAATAAAAAGTACCCATTTTTCTTTTTCATTTTATCGGGAAAAAAACAGGAAATCATTGATGAGTATATATATGGAATAATTATATAGACCGCAAACAATAGTCCAAACAAACAACAGGTTAAAAGTTTATTAAACAAAGATGTTAACTTCAATTTTCTTAAACAGGCACATCTCTATAAAAAAAAACACCTAAATTTGTATTTTCTGTTGGTTCCTTACCAAAAAAAATCACCAAAAAAGCATGACACAGCTTTTGAAGACAGCAGATTTTGATTATCTACAATTATCAAATTATCATAACAAAAAACAACGGTGGGTTGGGTAAATCGCATCCCCCCCACCCCCACACCCCACCCACACCCACACCCAAATGTCTTGCATAACTTTGAATTTTAAGCAGTTTTCATGGCGAAATGAAGCATATTGATACTGAAACAGTATGATGAAACAATTCTTAAATTGAAAATATAAAAATATATGGTTTGATAATGATATGAGAGTTATATTAGTGTTTAACATGTATTTAAGATATTCCACAAGTGTGCTAGTACATACTGCTGGTAATACCCTAACCACATGAAATACAACCATACAACCGCTGTTTCATGTCCCCTGAAACTTTATATTATATGATAGAATATGCAAAATGTTTGCAGGGTTTTATGAGAACAGTTATGTAATCGACTAAACCATATAAAACCCAACAGTGTGTGGGGTAAATTGACCCCCACCCCAAGTGTATGCATAACCGTGAATTTTAAGCAATGCTCATTGTCAAATGAAGCATATTGATTCTTAAACAGTTTAATGAAATCATTCTTTAATAGAAAATATCAACATTAATCTCGTTTGATAATGATATGTGTGTTATATGAGTAATTAACATGTATATACGAACTTTCATAAGTATGCTAGTGCATACCTAAGTAAACGCTCGTAATACCCTAATGACATGTGATACAACTCTACAGGCGGTGTTTTATGTCACCTGAAACTTCATATTATGTGATGGTATACACTGGTATAGGCGAATATTTGCCTGTTTTTATGGGCCACGAAATCTAGACGGTCAATATGAATCTGGCCGTTAGACCATATTGCAATATAGGTAAAACAGGAAGTAATAATTATTATGAAATATAGTTAAATACAAATCTTAAATTATGTTATTTGTATAGACAAACTCTGTATTTTCTAAATAATTTCATTTCACCAGACAAAACAGTTTGCAATCTAAAGATATGTTTGCATACATATCCACATCAATGCATTTCCATGCCCACCCCACTTCAACACATACCTCTATTCCTTAAGAACCACTAATGCAACGTAACAAAGTGAAGATTATTTAACCTCTTTCCATGGAGACAGTTAATGCTAAGTATGACATTTAGAGATGTCGCAGCAGAGACGACTGGACAGAATAAATGCACATATGCATTGTGAATTAAAATTAAAATTATTTACAAAGTATTTCTACTAAAATACTAAAAAAAAATCTTAAACAAATCTGGGCAACATATAACATTCTATATGGTCAAAGCGTGGCTACATTTGTACTACATGAGTAATAAATCCGTCTGATTGTTGCGGGTTTTTTATGTCTGTACCCACATGACACCAGTCGAGAGAATATACATGCCCTTCAGTGTAAATAAACTGAGGTCGGTAATATCACTTTTATTCAAAGTTTATACACAAATTCGTACCGAATACTGTTCTGGTCCTGCAATGCTTCCATTAACATGTCAATTAGTATTCAGCAGCATACGTAAGATTAAACAAGTACAGGACCATAGCGGCTTCCATTGCAACAATCAGTTGTCTAGATTTACTATCATAAGCAATCGCTGTTGGCTTATCTATTCCGTCCTTCTGTGTCAGGATATTTCCCACAAGCGCTCCTGGCATTTGGCTATTATCACACACACAATTCCACGTAATATTCAAGATATATCTCAACGTGTTATATACAAAAAGAGTTTACAACTATTTACAGAAATTACAACTCTTTCAAGTAGTAAAACTTTTAATCAAAGTATATTTTGTTACACGAAATTCATAAATGTTGAAGTTTCGTTTGGAAAAGTCAACCCATTCCATTTCAGTATTGTGTTTAATGTTGAGAGA
Source organism: Cyrtodaria siliqua (assembly GCA_037043455.1). Taxonomy (NCBI): domain Eukaryota; kingdom Metazoa; phylum Mollusca; class Bivalvia; order Adapedonta; family Hiatellidae; genus Cyrtodaria; species Cyrtodaria siliqua. The sequence continues at coordinate 58,057 of JAWPHD010004821.1, forward strand.
GTGCAACGTTTAAAGCCCAAGTTTGCTCACCTGCTTGAGCCAAATGCGCATTCTGTCGATAATACAACTTTAAAGGGGTAACCGTTGTTGTGTTCGGTGCTGTTTATACCTTTTTTGCGAAAGGACAGGCCTAATGTCATTCGATTAGCAATAGCATATTAAACATACAATAAATAGCGGAAATACCCTTTATGCGTTTCTTTTTCCTTTCAGTATATATTGAATGTTATAGAACCTAATGCTTGATCCGCTTCGCATCGCTTACCTTAAATAACGTAAAAGTCGAATAAGATCGCCACAACAGTCATAACTATTGTACTCAGTATAAGCATCAACAAACTTCACACATTTCCCCTCCAACAGAGTAACTGCAACTCTACTGTCAGTAATTTCGCATATATCAAACGGGGCGTTGTCTAATTCGATACTGCATGCCACATATGCAGACATGTTCAACAATTTCACTCTTACATTTTCTGAATCTGCAATAAACACGATACCGTTTTTGAGAATGAAGACAGCGTTTACATTTGTTTTTGTTTCTTGTCCTTCAAGAATGCTGATATTCCTTGATTTTGAATGCTTATACACGGATGTACTGTTCACTTTAGACTGTGCGCCAAGTCCTTTGAAACTCTTAAGTAGTGTAATTAGATTTGTATCATGCGTATATTTAATCTTCTCAGCTCCAACGTGTTGTGAAACGGTGGATATTACTTTTCTAGCGCTTGTAATATTTTGTTGTGCTCTCTTCATTTGGATAAATATGTAAATATCGTCAGCATTGTCTTGATCCAGTATTTCAGAAACCTTACTTAGCATTACATCGACTTCACTGCAGTTGTTTACATCTTCCTGTATCACATTAGTGTCATCTTCAAATCTGGCATTGATTTTAATTTGATCCGACTTTTTCAGTGTGTCGATCTGGCCAACAATGTCATCCCTATATGTTGTTAAATCTTGAAGAACATCATCTCTTTCTGTGAGTAGTCTTGCGGCATCTTGTTTTCGTTTTGAGACGATATCATTCAGTGTTTCTCGGGATTCTTTAAGCTCACTGGTCACATTTGTGAATTCCTGACTCTCTCTTACGTCAGACGCGGCATCTGCAAGCAACATCACGTTCTCGCAGTCTCTGTGATCTGTGACTTTACATGATGAGCAACAAAGTTGGTCATGGTCACTGCAGAATAGTTCCAGTTCTTTCCCGAAATGACTAGGGCATGTTTCTAACGGCTTAGTTACGTTGGGTTTGTCATCCGATTTGACATCAGCCTTATTGAGCAATTCGTGCTTCTTGGTGATGCTAACTTTTTTGTGATACTGCACACATAATTCACACAGTTATTCCTCGCAATTTACACAATATTTTCTGGATTCCACATTTCTTTCCTCGGAAAGACACGGCTGGCAGGAATTTTCAAACCTTTCGTCAGATTGAGCTTCACCTTGCGATTCGTCAATCTCCCTCTCACCAGTAAGGTGTGGTTCATTTGTCTTTGTTTCATGGACTTCTTCCAGTTCTTTATTGCGTAAATCAATATCCCTCGTTCGCTCGGTTTCAGTTATTTCCTTAATAGAAACGCTTTCACTAGCTTCCATAACTGGACGTCAAACTCTCTGTAGTCAGATCAAACTCATTGTTACTCTTTAAATTGTTACTATTGTGTCTCGACCACATAAGTCTTGTCCGTGAACTTGAAAACCACGACGTATGATCTCCTTGCGATATCGACATAAAATGACAGTGAAATGGACTTCCTTGTCGGATCTCGTTATAGCGTGTTTTAGATAAAATTGTGTAATGGTGTAGGCATCAGTGCATGAAGTTGGTTGTGATCGGCTAGGGTTCCCTGCTGTATGCTTATCTAAATAGAAGGCTCGGACTGACAAAAGGAACCAGTTCGACTTTACGTTTGCATAATATTTCCAAAATCACTCAAATTCAGTGTCGTATACATAGAGACGAAAACACATCAAGGCGAACACTAGATTGGTTGCGATCTATGAATAGCTAATATCCGTAACTGGTTTGATCGAGGTTTTCCATTTAGGAGCTCGATTTACAACTGATAAAGTATCGATTCTAACAGATGGCAGGATGTATTCTTGCCGGGAACATGTGGGTGGTCTGCCTCCACCACAAAATAATCGACCGTCATACAAAGCCTAAAATGTGCTGAACAATGACGTTAAACATCAAACAAACTCTTTAGGTGAAAACATGAATGGCCAACTTTCTCGTTGAGGACAATTATTTTATTGTATGGGTTGTCCCTGACGAACAGGATAACGGTAAATTTTGTTTGTACCTACATCATGTGACTGTGAAAATCCATGAAATAACGGAGTAAGGCTGCATTAATATTTAAAAAATAGTCCTCTCAAACTTGTATCACCTCTCTAGCGGATTCATAGAAATGATGGGAGGCTATGCAATCATAACAAGAATGACTTTCAGCTTTCTCACAGACGAAGACATAATTATGTAACTCCCTAAACTCCGTGGATTTAGAAATTTTTTGTCAATGAACATGGTCATCTGATGAAATGTGATATTTCACATCATGTGTCATAGTTTACATTAGGTTAGTTAGCATTTGATCTAATAATTTGCAATTATCAGCTTTCTGTTTTTGTCGAACTCGTTTACGGAATTCGGCTTAGCAATCACAATGTCGTCCGGGTGTATGCGTGCCAGTCCGTCCGTGCGTCCAACTTTCATTTGTTTATGTATTTTCTTTATTACTTTAGATTTTTTACCAAACTTCACCAGAATATTCCTTACATAATTACATGCATCTAATATCATGCGCAAATTACGGGTTGCTGTGACCTACTTTGGACAAAATATAGGTCACGTCCGATCGCCGCTACATGCGTATTTTGCTCCTTTCTTGCAGAATGTTCACCAAACCTGCGCCAGAATGTTCCTTATATGCAACTAACATCATGTGCTACATGTCAGGTCGCTGTGACCTACTTTGGACGAACTATAGGTCACGTCCTGTCTCCGCTACGACATGTATATTATTATCTGGCTTCTTTTTCACAGGTATATGGTGAAGATTATATATGACAGTTTTTTTTGTTGCGGAGGCAGACTACCAACTTTTTCTGGGTAGAACCAGTACTGTACACCTCCCGCCATCCGCAAGAATCGACACTTCCTCACGTACAGGTCGAGCTCCCATTAGGTTTCGAACCCGCAGCAGTGGAGAGAGGCGTAAGGTTTACAACGCAACGTCTATAAACCTCGGTCACAGAACTGTGGAAGGAGACAAGACACACAAACTTTGCGGGACGGACGGGCGGATATGGCAAACGCTAAATGGCCATCACCATTCGGTGGAGGCATAAACAAGAAAAGCTATAACACATATGGGAAGTACGGACTACATGTAGATGACTTGCAACTAGTTGATCTGCGGGGAGGGCCTGCGAATAACATCAATGCTTGACAATTATGTTATATAATAATAGTATTAAAAAGTCTTATAGTTTATTATCTTTCTTGTGATATTGCCTGATTTCAAATATAATGGAAAGATGTTTTGACACTAGTATAATTGTGTAATGGACAATTTCATCATGTATGTATTTCAAACCGGCTTGCATATCATTAAATAAAACTTTGTGTTTTCAATTTTGTATGTTATTTTACCAAATGTTGAAATATATTATTGGTGCAGTATTATCAAAAGTCAGTAATATACAAAAACAATTTGGTTTATACTAAAAAAACGTCTATTCTTATAATTATTATTAATGATTTAAATAATGCATGTTATTTAGAAAAACTAAGGGATGCTGTGTGTTTTCAAAATATCAAGATTGCCATGTGTCCCTTTAAAGTTGTGGTTATTCCAAAACAAAGTTTGTACAGATCAGTAAGTGTGCCGGGATCCCCGCCAGGACTCGAAACTGGATCTCCTTTCTCGAAAGAAAAGCATGCTTCCTTACACTACAGAGATGTTCCCAACAGCACAGAGTGTACAAAAGAATTAATCAGCAAAGTGAAATTTAGATTAAGCATATTTTACTTCAAATAAACCACAAGTTAAACTGTTAGGCTCGCATTAACCATTCGCCAAATCGCCATAGACGAAGAGTAACACAAACTGGCGAATGGAAATCTTAAGAAATACATAGCAAATTCACCAGACATCCGCGGTCTGGTGATTCCAAATTTACGACCGACTTTGTCTGAAAAATCTCGGAAAATCCCAAATTCAAAAACACAAAGTCTTTAAGTGTTTATAAGCCAATATCCCGCTGTGTGTTAAAAGCTAATTAGCGACAATCAATTTGAACCGAAAACTAATTATCGCCGTGGTTATTGAAAAAAAGCGCTGCCAAATTGTCGTGTGTGCGATAGACGACGCCCACTTTTCCGCCTCTCGGTGTCATTCAACTAATTTGTGACCCAGCGCTCAATATTATCCATATATTTAATTGCGTTATCGAGCCCTGTAAAACATCAAATAATGTGGCGCCCTCTAGTGGCCAAAATGGCAGATCAAAACATAACGTTTGACAATGTTTGATTAAGAATTAATAAGCCAGAGATCAGGGCTCTGGAAATATTTTGAAAATGCACTTGCCCTGTTCAAAATCCACTTGCCCTATCCGAAATGTCACTTGCCCCAAAATCAAGCCTTTGTCAACATACCAAACATTTTTAGACGCTGCCCGCCAACTTGAATATTATTCTAATGAACAAACTTCCGGTTTTTCGCTTCGAGATCATACTTCTTATTCCGTTTTGTCACCGACGTATCCATGGTGGGTAGTAGCTTACGTTTAGGGCTGGATTTCACTGGAGAATCATGAGAAATAGATCCATTTTCAGATTGGCTTTGAGAACACAAATCAACACCATCACTACTATCCTTAAATCCAAGTTCACTGTCTGACTGACCACCAGAATCACGCAAATCAACATTTCTAAGATCACCAGGTGTATTTTCCTCACTAATTTTAGACACATGTTTAGGTTTTGTCCTTACAAGGAAACGTAATAGAGACATGGTTACTTTGTTTTGAAGGATCATTTATTTAATACTGCATGATGTAATTACTAGAACTCATGAATATCAAAAGAAACAATGACCCCCTTCAAACATTTCCAAACCAAGCAATTTCCAATTTACAAACCGCCATTGATTACATCAACATTCGTGAATGTGTTTTCAAAAGTTTCCCTTTATATTAATTGCAAACAAAACATCTGCCTACTCAGATTTAATCGTCACCGACAGGCCACAAAAGTGACTTCAATAAAGCAACCCGCTGCATTCACATACATTCCTTAATTAGTGCCAGTAATTAATTTCTACTTTATTTGTGTATAGTACAGTACTTACCGTAATGCTGTTTGTTTACAATTTTCCAATGACCCGTTTTATTCGTTATAATTTATTGGATTCATTTTTGGGATAGTGTTATCTTATCATGTTAGTAGAGGACACACTTCAGTAATAGGGAGATGAATATTATTAATGCCAATCAAGCAAGATATCGGCGCATGGACATTTTCGATTGGCACCTCAAACTTTCCTCGGCCAATCAGGTTTTGTCAAACTGTCAAAGCGGGAGGGATTAAACAATCACAAAACAACACAGGTCAGATTTATGACAACACTTCTCAATTACCGCTTGCGGCGAAAGCGACGGGTGGTTAATTCGTAATCGGCACAGTTTATGATAAGCCGAGTTTTCGTTTGATTTTTGGTCTAAAACGGAAACGTCCAGTCGGGCAAGTGTCGGACAACCAGATTTGCGAAGGACACCTGCGCGCACCCGAATTCCACTTGCCCGGGGAGTCGGGCAACCATATTTCCGAAGCCCTGCATGCTTAACGTCAAATCAAAGTGATTTTCGAAAATGACCAACATCATGTCGCGCTGATCGTTTAAGAGAAAGTCCCATATCAATATCACTTACAGTTTTCAGGAAAGAGTCACTACATTTTTTTTAAATCTATTTTTAGCCGAGGCGGCCATCTTGAATTTCCTGTCTGACTAAAATTTTGCTCAATTAGACATCAGGATCAACATTCCTGTCAAGTTTCAAGAATTCTTTCAAGTAGTTTCAGAAGAGTAGTCGCTTCAAGTTTTTAATATACAACTCCTATGTAAACAAAGATGGTGACTGGCGGCCATGTTGAATGAAAAGTCGCTACAAACTTTTATTTTGAAAACATATTTTTAGCCATGGTGGCCATCTTGAATTTCCGACCGACCTGAAATTTTGCTAAGATCAATAAGATATGAAGAGCAATATTCCTGTGAAGTTTCATGAAAATCCATCGAGTAGTTACAGAGGAGTAGTCGCTACAAGTTTTTACTAGATAACCTATGTAAACAAAGATGGCCACTGAAAGCCATGTTTAACATTGAATCAAAATACTTTTTGACAAGGAGCAACATCATGTCATGCTGATAATTTTAGAAAAATTCCCATATCAATATCATTTAGTGTTCAGGAAGTAGTCGCTAAAAACTTGTTTTTAAAAATCTATTATTAGCTGTGGTGGACATCTTGAATTTCGGAAGACCTGAATTTGGCTAGGATCAACTAGACATCAAGTGCAACATTCCTGTCAAGTTTCATGAAAATCCGCCCAGTAGTTTCAGAGCAGTAGTCGCCACAAGTCTTTCCTATATAACTCTATGTTAACAAGAGATGGCGGCTGATGGCCATGTTTGACATCCAATCAAAATGAACTTTAGGTAGGACCTACTACTTGTCGTGCCAGCTATTTTGGTAAAAGTTCCAAATCAATATCACTTATGGTTTTTGCGAAGTAGTCGCCACAAAATCACATTTTTTAAATCTATTTTTAGCCGTGGCAGCCACCTTGAATTTTTGGCCGACCTGAATTTGTGTTATGATCAACTAGACATCAAGAGCAACATTCCTGTAAAGTTTCATGAAAATCCGTCAAGAAGTTTCAGAGGAGTAGTCGCCACAAGGTTTTCCTAAATAACTGTAAACAAAGATGGCTGCTGGTGGCCATGTTTGACAACCAATCAAAATAAACTTTTGTTAGGACCAACTGCATGCATGTCTTGCCAGTCGTTTTGGTAAAGGTTTCAAATCAATATCACTTATGGTTCTTTTTTAGCCGTGGCGGCCATCTTGAATTTCCAGCCTACCTGAATTTTTGCTAGGATCAACTAGACATCAAGTGCAACATTCCTGCCAAGTTCATGAAATTCCATCAAGTAATTTTAGAGGAGTAGTCGCCACAAGATATTCCGATATAACTCTATGTAAACAAAGATGACCGCTGGTGGCCATGTTTGACATCCAATCAAAATAAACTTTGGTTAAGACAAACTACATGTCGTGCCAGTCATTTTGGCAAAGGTTCCAAATCAATATCTGTTATGGTTTTCCAGAAGTAGTCACCACAAAATCACATTTTTAATTTTTTTTAGACGTGGCGGCCATCTTGAATTTTTTGCTAGGATCAACTAGACATCAAGAGCAACATTCCTGTGAAGGTTAATGAAAATCTGTCAAGTAGTTTCAGAGGAGTAGTTGCCACAAGTGTTTCCTATGTAACTCTATGTAAAGACAGATGGCTGCTGGTGGCCATGTTTGACATTCGATCGAAATGAATTGTGGTTAGGACACACTACATGTCATGCCAGTCATTTTAGTAAATCAATATCTCTTGTGGTTTTCCGAAGTAGTCGCCACAAAATCGCATTTTTTAAAATCTGTTTTAGCAGTAGTTTCAGAGGAGTAGTCGCTACAAGTCCTTACTATATTACTATATAACTATATGTAAACAATGAGCAACATTCCTGCAAAATTTCATGAAAATCCACCCTGTAGTGTCAGAGGAGTAGTCGAGATAAAAAGCAATTTGTATTTTTAGTAATAGTGTCCGTGACCTTTGGATAATCTAAGTAACAGTCCCATGCTAATTCCGATGAGGTGAAGTTTTTGGTAAATCCTGTTTAACTACTGTTATTGAATGGCAACGAAAATCCTATTTATAGTAATAGTGACCTTAATCTTTTACCAAATGACACAAATAAGTCCTGAAATTCCTTTCCAATTGACCTATTTTGAACATTAATTAAATGAATTTTTACATTCAACCGATAATCGATTATAGACTTGCATCGGTTACAATCGATTAATTGGTACATCATTAACTAAAGGCAGAACAATTTTGACAAGCTACGAAGAGCAACTGTTGTTTCGATTTAACATTAAAATCTAAAATTTGTCAGTGAAGCCTTCATCAGATTACTTTATTACAATTTTTCATGATCGAGTTTATTGGGTTGGTACAATGGAGCTCACTTCAAACCCAGGCTTTATTTCATTTCAAGTGAGTAAAATTGCCTACTTATGCGGAGTTTATGCAAGGTTCATTCTCTATAATTTTATACATCAAAATAAGACATGGGAAATAGGCCTAGAACAGTACATGTATAACCTGAGAACTGTAGAGTTGATGCGAATTCTATACTACGCATTTCATTAACAATGAAGCAACGTTTCCATATGCGGTGTCAAGACAAAGACCTTGAACTTGCATGATAAACAAGAGGCCCAAGAGGGCCTGTGGACGCTCTACTGGCTAACATGGCTGTTATAACATCAATGAAGCAAGTGACTGCCATTTACGTTTTTTTGAACGTTTCGGGCAAAAAACAGCTTTTGGACTAAATCAAGGGCCATAACTAAAGAATGTGGTAAAGTTTGGTAAAGATCAGATTAACAATGAAGGCCCTACCGTATTAACGAGGCAAAATATAGCATTTTAACTAAATCAAGAGCCACAACTGCTCTGTTACTGGTCCGACAGGTCCAACATAGAGCTAAAAAGAAATTATAAAAAAGAAATAAAAAAAAATCAATTAAAAAAGCAAAAAAAAAATTGATAAAGTTTGGTAAAGATCGGATGAAAAATGAAGGCAATATCGTCTCAACGAGGCAAAATATAGCATTTTGAACTAAATCCAGGGCTATAACTCTGCTGTTACTAGTCCGATATGAATGGTTTTCAAACTTGCCCGAGCTTTCATTGATATTAACAATCTGATAAAGTTTGGTAAATATCGAATGAAAAATGAAGGCCCTATCGTCTTAACGAGGCAAAATATAGCATTTTTAACTAAATCAAGAGCCACAACTCCTCTGTTACTGGGCCGACTGGTCCAACATAGAGCTAAACAAAAAATTATAATAAGAAAAGAATCAAAAAATTCAAAACTAAAAATAGTAAAAAAAAAAAGAAGAAAATAATATAACAAAAGAAAGTCATAAAATCTGGTAAAGTTTGGCAAAGATCAGATGCAAAATGAAGGCCCTATCGTATGGCGAGGCAAATTATAGCATTTTTAACAAAATCAAGGGCCATAACTCCGCTGTTACTGGTCCGATCTGGCTGGTTGAGCTTTCATTGACATTAACAATCTGATAAAGTTTGGTAAAGATCGGATGAAAAATGAAGGCCCTATCGTCTCAATGAGGCTAAATATAGCATTTTAAACTAAATCAAGGGCTATAACTCCGCTGTTACTGGTCCAATATAAATGGTTTTCGAACTTGTCCGAGCTTTCATTGATATTAAAAAATCGGATAAAGTTTGGTAAAGTTCGGATGAACAATGAAGCCCCTATCATCCTAACGAGGCAAAATATAGCATTTTTAACTAAATGAAGGGCCATAACTCCGCTGTTACTAGTCCGATATGGCTGGTTTTCGAAAGCATCCGAGCTTTTATTTATATTAACTATGTGGTAAAGTTTGATAAAGATCGGATGAAAAATGAAGGCCCTATCGCCTTGAGGCAAAATATAGCATTTTGAACTAAATCAAGGGCCTTAACACCGCTGTTACTGGTCCGATATAAATGGTTTTTAAATTTGTCCGAGCTTTCATTGATATTAACAATCTGATAAAGTTTGGGAAAGATCGGATGAACAATGAAGCCCCTATCGTGTTAACGAGGCAAAATATGGCATTTTTAACTAAATCAAGGGCCATAACTCTGTTGTTAGTGGTCCGATCTCGCTGGTTTTTGAACTTGTTCGAGCTTTCAACGACATTAGCAATCTGGTAAAGTTTGGTAACGATCGGATGAACAATGAAGCTCCTATTGTCTTAACTAACGAGACAAAAGTTAACGACGGACGGACAACTCGCCATCCCATAAGCTCTGCTGGCCCTTGGCCAGTAGAGCTAAAAATGCCAAAATGAACATGACATGGGGGTTTGGTGGGTCCCAATTGGCCTAAGCACAATTTGCAGTGGTTGTATTCTACCCCAGCAACCACACGGGGTGATAATTATTTGTATTCAGTTACTTTACTAGTCTAATGAAAGAAACATATAAAGAAACTTGTAAAATGCATCAGGCAAAGAGAAGGTAGGCTTGGATTATGGATTTTAATGTTTTATATTGTTGAAAACGGACAACGACAACAAACAAAAACTCGTGATGTACTGCATGAAACGTCTGAAAATCAAATATGGATCTAGAACATATAAACGCAAGAGTTAACAAGTGTGTACACCTTTTTAAAAGAGTGTACATTTTAAATCAGATGTTCTAATTAACGGCTGTGTGCATCGGGTGATTTAATGCAAAAGTGATGGTAACAAAAAAATTACATTATACAATAGTGCTTGACACAAAGTCTACATCATCCGTGTTAGGATTGGAAGTAAACCCACTGCAGCTTTAATTCAATAATCCTTTTTTTTTTTACATTTTGTCAGATGAATAATGAATTTTCAAAAATGTCGCAACACTCGTAATTGCCTTTGAGTCGGACTGTAAAAGGTAACTGATGAAAACAATTGATACAAAACTAGAAGGCTTGACGTGTGCTTATTTCAGCCTGTATATTCTAATCTATGTAACTATAAAACTGGGCATAACTCTGCCAAAATGAAATTTAGTTATAGGTCATGTTTAACACGCCTTGAGGTAACATGAAGATGTGTGTGAAGTTTCATGAACATATTGTAAGACCAAACACTTTTCAAGTCAAGTGTGAAGTACGATGGCGACGACGATGGACAAAGTGATCCCTAAGTGTCTGTCATGCTACAAAATACAAAAATGATTAAGATCAGATATTATTAATAAGGTCATTGGTTTCAAGTACAAAAGAAATTCAACCGTAAATTAATGACAAAATCGGGACAAGTCTGATTCAGGGGTGTATTTCTGATTTAGAGATGATGAAATTTATGTAAACAATAGCGCATTTTTTCTGATATTATTAAGAAAACCAGTATGGCCATGTCGATGTTGGCATATGAAGATATTGAAAGTATGCAGCAGAAATATCTATAAATGTTGTATGAGAAGTCATTTGTCCGTGCGATCTCCTTTTTGTATGGACATGTAGTCATGATGAGTATATATTGTACATCTCATGAACAAAGATGAGGAAATTGGAAATATGTAGCCAACATTGTTTACGTCAAAACTGAATTAATATTTAACCCATATCACCACCTTCAGTGTGAGCTAGACCTCTATATTTTAGTATGGTCATGGTGATGTTGTCATGGAAGTTGGCTCAAGAATCGTGAGAGTTATAGCGAACGGTATGTGCCCGTGAAGAAGAAAAGGTCAGCATTCAACCCGTTTGAAGCCCTTCGATGTGTCCGTGACCTGCATATTTTAGTAAGATCATGTCAATGTTGTCATGATTATTGAAAGTCTGATAAAGGGCCATGAAGAAATGCAAAACTTTTAGCCAGCATGAAGTTTACCAGACGAACAGCCGGATGAGAAAGTGGTCCATATGTATAGCGTTTTCAATTCAAACGTGACCGACTCATAGCTTTCCAGTATGTAAATTGAGCAAACATACCAACAGCAAGCCAACTTCGTCCTATTGCTGTTATTACTTATGGGCAAATAGGCAAAACAACGGCAACACAATACAAAACGTATATATATATATATATATAAGCATCAAAACCGAACGACGTGAAACATACCGAAGTTAGATGGCAGAAATTCCACTGCACAAACACACGACGCTGGACAACCACTTCGTGTCAACAATTGCGACCAGCCTTGATCACCACGTGGAAACCGGACTGCTGAAAGGAAAGAGCAATATTGACACATTATGGGCACTGGCAGTATAAAGGAATTGTAAGCTTTGTTGTGTATTTCCATGTTGAAACAAAGGACATTGGACTGGGCTCTTCATTGGACCAAAAAATGTTTAGGCATTTTGGCTAAACCACCACAATTTTCTTTAGCCAATTTGATTTTTGTTTAGCCATTCTTGGATAAGCTTTTTTAGCCACTTTAGCAGAATTTAATACAATTTAAATATTTGTATAACTTTCTTATCTTATCATTAATAATATATATATGTATATATTAAACCAAGTTGAATAATATTAATTCTTTGACTTGCTGATTACGACATGATGTATGTAATACATGAAAACAGGATAATTAATGCACATCAATTAATATAGTTATAATCCCTATAGCACAGGTTTTACAAATACCAATCAAGAATAGGTCAAATAAGATTCTCTTGTTAATATAATTCTAGAATCAATAGAATCGAGTAATTTCATATATACTGTGTTCGTGCCACTAGTTTGTACACTGTAAAACCCTATTCAACTGTAATGTTCATTTGTTAATTACGCCCCCATGTGGTACCAAGTTGGTGGTACCATCCAAAGTAGAAGATCCAAGTTTACATCCAAGGTAGAATAAGAGCACAGTGTCTCCTTCCACTTAGTTGAGATGAACAGTCAGAACATGGGGTCGAGGATGTTGTTGGCTCACTTTTCATACTTTTTATCTTGATGTAAATGGAGAGGGAGCTTTCGTTTTTATGACATATGCCATTTTTATGTGTTGGTGCGTCATGAAACCCTTCTATCAATCAAGCAACCAAGCATGTAAATGTACCCATGATGGAAAAAACGGATGACACAGTGAGTAATAATTCTGTTTTTTGTGGCCTCGCATACAACTCAAAATAACCTGGTTGCAATGCGCGAAAACAGATGACAATGTAATGTATACATGTTGTTTACATGTACGTATCATGGGCTACAGTCTGTTTTGAATAACGGAGTTACAAAGTCATTAATTTAGCTAAAAGGGTAAAAATCGTTTTATGAGAAAGGTTAATTATTACCATTTTGATAAGAGTTAGATGTATTGTTTACGCGCTGTTTTGAGTTGTTGTTGTTATAAAAAAATGAAACTTTTTGTTCGGCGAGCTCTTGTTGGGTTTCTAATTGTTCTCCAGTATAGGCACACCAAGTGAGTTGCAGTTAGACGTCGCTATGTAAAATAAGCCTTGTGTAATATAAAGCGCAAAGGACGTACCCAGCTAGCAAAGCATATGGGACCCATATGGGTCCAATGTTGTTTTCCATAGGGGCCCAATATGGGCTGCCCACATGGGCCCCATACCAAAAGTGCAACCGGGATTAACCTGGGTCCCATGTGGGCAGCCCATATGGGTCAAAGCAGCTAGCAAAGCATATGGGACCCATATAGAGCCCATATAAGTAATCCCACATGGGCGTGCCCAGATATAGCCCATATGGGTCCCATTTACCCTTGCTTTCTGAATGTGGGACCCATATAGGACCCATATGTGTAATCCCACATGGGCTTGCTGAATGTGGGACCCATATAGGACCCATATGGGTAATCCCACATGGGCGTGCCCGCATATAGCCCATATGGGTCCCATTTACCCTTGCTTGCTGGGTAACACAGTCTATAGATTTCAGCTCTTCTGTAAACACCGAGAACTCGTCAAGGATTTTCCAGAAAAGGATGGCCGCGACCTCAGACTTTTTCTCTTCGCCACTTTCGCAACTTTCGCGAAAGCACTTGACAAAAGTTTCGCCATTTAAAATTTGGTCTCGCCTATGGCGAGTGGCGAAGACAAATGAAGAGCCCAGATTGGATATCATAAATTGTTATTTCCCGGTTCACTTGCTGCTATTGAAGTTCAGGGAACAGTATGCAAACTTCCTTTAAATACTACTTCAGGGGGGCTGGCGTGGCGCAGTCGGGAGCGCGGCGGATTTGTAACCGGGGGCCCCGGGTTCAATCCGCCGTGGTGCCACTGAGTTCCGTCGGTGTGTTCTTGGGCAAGACACTTTCCCTTAGCCCCGTCCGTCGGATGGGGAAGTAAACCGTTCGGTCCCGTGTATCGGTCTATCCTCCAAGCACGTTAAAGAACCATAGGAATCTATTCGATAATAAGATTAGGGCAAGATCCCGGATTCCTATGTATCCTTCCCCTCTCTCTGGGGCGGCTCTAAATAACCTATACTGTGTTGATGAACCGTTAAACAAAATTCTATTCTATTTAAATACGTCAGACATACACGTGCCAACACCCTACCTGTGCCAAAGTATATCTGCAACCATTTATTCCATGTCATTGTCACCTGCATAAACCACAGTTTACAGAATTCACTGCAACAACTACTTTCAGAAATGTTATTAAAAAATGCAGTGCTTTTCTGCATGTTGTGTGAGTGACCATAGAAACGTCAAGCCGACTTAGCGTTATTGCTGGCATTACTTACAAGGCACATAAAGAGACACATGAACACAAGAAATACAAGAAATACAAGAAATATATATATTATATATATATAAGCAGTGAAATTGAATGACTTGCAACATACACAACTTAGGTGGCAAAAGTTTCACCACGTACTATGCTGAAGGCAACCACTTTTGTCAACAAATTCAACCAGGCTTGACCGGACTGCTGAATGGAGAGAGGAACAGATATCATTATAACCCCCCGTCTTTTATAGGCATTAACAGCGTCACAAAATTCTGATCTTTTGGTTATATTTCCAATCTGACACACACAAAGTAAATATAAGAAAATTCTAGTTTCCTGTCCACTTGCTGCTATCCCAGTGCATAAGACAAAATATGTACCTGTGCAGATCCAAATACTTAGCATAACACAGGTAATGTTTATGTAAACACAAGCATTCACAAGTACAATACTGCTGCAAGATACAGCAGGAAAATTAAAACAGCATAATTGACTTCCATGGGCTTTGCAGTATATTCAGGGCTCCAAGAATATTAATTAGGGGACTAGCACAGTCCCCCCCCACCCCCCCCCCCCCCCACCCCCTAGCCCTCTGTTTTTGTGACAAGCCCTGTCTTTTTTGGTTGCCTTAAAAATAATATGTCTGTTTGTTTGTCTTTGTCAGTTACCATTTATCTTGTTTGGAAATACTTTTACGTATCTTGTTTAATCACAATTTTAAATTTATTTGAATTAACCACCTCACTGAGACCTGACTATCTATTACTTATACCCAGCTGACGACATCTCCTTGTGTTAAAAGCTGATTAACGGATCCATTATAATTCATTAAATACTGAGAAAATTTAAAAAAAAATCAGTAATACTTATCTACTCATAACCAATTGATGTATGTTTTAGTTGAGTTGGCAGTAGTCATTGGGTGAAAGCGTAATAATGGTAAGATGGAATAATTTAGGACAGAGTTTTTTTTTAGCATTACCCTACCCACAAATTGTATACAGTTATAAATGTTTTATTCTAAGTGCCTGACTGGCGTGTGTTTGTTATACACAGATCATGTAAGTTAGGCAGTGGGATTTTTTTTGGACAAGCCCGATGGGCTACCTGCATGGCATTTGCTACAAGCCCGACTTCAATTTCAACTAACACCGGGCGTCAGACTATCCAATTTCTGGAGCCCTGATATTTCCCTGCAAAAAAGTCATGAATTGTGTTCTCAACATTTGGATGATACCTTATGTACTAGTAGGGTTGGATATCGTTAAAATTAAACGGTAGGTGCCGGTACCAACGAAATGGTGCGGTATTTTAATGGCACTGTTAAAACTGTTGAAACCCATCTTCGATCGGTTTGCTTCACAAAATCGGTCTTATTTTCTTACCTGATTTATTTCATTTTTATTTTCCGCTTTAAAGACTTGTTTGTTTTGTTATTTCCTGTTCAATTACATATATCATATTTATTGTGAGTTTCTCGTGTTTTAATTCCATTTAATTGTTGGAAAAAGTGAATACGAAAATACGTATACAAATGCGTGCCTCACTACTAGACTGGTTCCATATAAAGTGCCGTAGACTATGACGGTCCGTTGGTTCCATCATGTCCATAAAGCGTGTTAATTACGTCCTGTAAATAGACATGGTTTCTCGATTAAATTGCTAGGTGCTACACAGCAAAATAATGCCAGTGAAGCTCATGCTGTATGAGTCTGGGTGTAAATAGTTACACAAAATGATCACATGCTGATAGTTTGTGGACATGGCGGTTTGGAGCTTATTCGCTGCCAGAACAGCTTCAAAATAAGGTAGAAACATTTTATCCAAATACCGATAAGGGTACCGTGTTTTTTTAAACGGGTTAATACTGGTTTCTAGTGAAACGGTGCGATACCGGTGTCCTACCCTATGTACTACATGTGTATCGTATTATCTCTGACAATGCATGACCTTCGCAAACACCGACACATCAATTTCCACAATGAGGACCGCCAACACCACTAGTAAAGGCACCGGCCCTTTTTTCCTGCACAGAAACCATTATCCCTGGGATAGAACCTGTACATTTATATGTACACAGGACGAGCGAAACACATTACTTCATTTCGGATATGTGTTACTCGGTGATTCACATTCGCCAAAGGATAATCTCACTGTCAATGCCAATTTAATCCCCAACTGACGTTTCAATATATGCATAGGACAACAACAAACTTCAACTCTCCCGTCAAAAATGTTATGCACTTGCAATCGCACTGCCACATATTTAACAGCTATTTCTCACGTCATTACAAATTTTACAGTCGCCACCGTAGCTTAATGTCACATCTACTTACAATGGCAATCAAGTGCCATCTTGAAAACTTCCTCGAATACGACCATACAAACAATGGAACATAACTGACGGTGCAAACCCTGCCGCTACTGACTTCCACGCACGCTCACTCACATACAAATAACAAAACATAAACAATCTTCACAGGTAGCCGAAGTTCTCGTCGCATTACCAATTTTACAACCGTCAGAATAACAGAATATCACACCTACTTACCTTTCACCGCAACTGAAACAGCCTTGAATACTTCCTGAAACACGACAAAAACAATGCCGGCTTCCAAAACTGACAAGGTCGATTGACGCGCATGCGTATTCACCCAAAATCAACAACAACATCAGCCATTGTATGTGCAACTGCATGCAAGGAACGACAACTCTGGGTAGAGATTGCAACATCAGTAGGCCTAGAGCAAAAATACACCACATTGCTAAAATAATTCTTCATACACACACCAACCACATCAAACATTCCCGAAAACCGTATAAGTATAACCAGATTTCTCAAAACTGTACACATCATTCTGCATTTTCAATTTCATCGCGACCACAGCCTAGGCACAGGCAGTCCAGAGCGTACATCATCTCAAAACTAACTCACAACGTATATACACGTACCTAACTTTCGTCGCGAACTTTTGGACAACCGTGTCTCACGAACTTTAATGCAATTCCTTTAATATGCTCAATACAAATGCTCATCGATCCTCAACTGTGCTGCAATAAAAATGGCGTCCTCAAAATGTCTCTAAAATTGTCTGCGCATGCGCGGTAAATAAACCGGAGGCTTCCACATAAGATTTATATATACAAATTAGTATTCATCCAAGAGATAGCAACTTATGTAATGACCAAATTTAACGTCCCGTTCATGAATCTTTATCCACTACTGTCTTTCCGTACTAGAAAATCAAGATTTGAACACATTGAAAACCCCGCAAACGTTCAGTTTACATAAAGGTAAGTTTAGCTAGGCGTGTGTGTGTGTGTGTGTGTGTGTGTGTGTGTGTGTGTGTGTGTGTGCCTGCGTGCACGTATGCGTATTACCTCCAAACTGGATATATATATCTTTAGTGTGCGTACGTGTGTGCGTGTTACCAGTAAGCTCCTCCAAATTTGAAATATATTGTAACTTTAGAATGACTTTATATAAAATAAGTGTGTTCATGGTGTTTTACGGTAGTGTAAATGTGTATACTGTGCATATGGATAGTATTTCAATTGCAAATGTGTGTATGTCTCAGCGACTTTGTACTTTCAAACGTTTATGAAGAATGCTGGGAGTCGGGTTACGAAAATAAATATGCCAGACGGGTGTAACGTTCAAGGTTTTGTTAATATAGCTCTATAGCGGAGTGAGTAAATCCAAAAAATGTCGTTTTTATTGCCGATTGGCAACTTTGGTTTAACATCTTACTTAATTTATAGACAACTTGGTACGAGAATGTTTTGAAGTATAGAGGACAACTTTTGATGCTTATATAATAATATGTTTAAATATACACAGGTTTTATTTTATTACTAAAAAGTTCAGGTTTGTAACAGATAGAGTATGGGCTCATCGAGTTGGTTGATTTAAACATCGAGGTGTTTAAACCAACCAACGAGATGAGACTATACTCTATTTGTTTTTTTAGCATGTCCATTTCAGCTGTCGGCCATACTCTTAACTCCCAATAACTGGTAGTCACCATTTATTCTGACAGGTGTTATTTCAATTAAACGATTTACACCTGTACAAATGCAAAAGAAATTACAGTGACAATGCTACAATATAGTTGTAATGCCAATATATTTACGTGTGTGCGTGTGTGAGCGAACACGTGTGATTTATTTTTGTTTGAATGGTGTTTTACGTCGTTTTAGCCCATGTTAGGCCGTATATATTTTGTGGTAGAGGCATACCATCACATTTTCCCAAGGTAGAATCGGTACGGTATAAATACCGCCATCCTTAAAGTTCTCCGGCCATGTTTTGTTTCATGAACATGTTTATATTTATTTAAATTGAAATCAATACACAGCAATAGATATTTACAATTCACATATTGCAATATCTGTGAAAAGCGAGAATAAGATTTCATTTGATGACGTAGAAAACTTTGAACAGGTAAATTAATTCACAGGTAAATGTATTTATCAATTATCTGGCAACATTTGTGCAGCTATACAATTCAGATTTACCTCAATTCCCCGTGCAGTCACGCAGTGGTAAAAGTAATATGATTTTTACATACAACTTAGCGGTTTTCAATATGTTTTTCTTTGAGACTATCAAGAAATGTTCATTATGATGTTTAAGAGTTAAATTTGTTAATTGATAATACTTCAAAAAGGATGGCCATTCATCTTTAAGAATCAACACTTTTTCACTTGTCTTAATATCAATCAAAGTGTACACATTCAAACAAGTACCGCCTAACGAGACAGTATACGCTCGGGTGCTATGTGCTTTATGTGAAGAACATTTTCTAGGTGTCCCGTCTATATGACCTTAACCTTCAACCTACTGACAAAAAGGATGAGATGGGTTGTTGCTTAACCAAGAGCATCATTTGTATAAAGGTTCAAGGTTGTGGGCCAAATAGTTCGGGAATAACAGCCAAGAAAACATTGTTAGTGTTCATTTGACCTACTAACCATTAATTAAATAGGGATAGTTGTTGCAAAATGAATAATATGTGTATAAAGTTTAAAGAATATAGATATATATTAAACAAATCACAATTCAGAAGGCGTTTTTCATGACCAGGTAAGTGTGATCTTATCCTTTGACCTACTAAAAAACAAGAATTGTTTATAAAACATATATCGCCGTATAACCTTTCATGTGTTGGTACGCCCTAAAACCCAATTCAATTCAATTCTTCTCTTTGTTCACCAATTCAAGTGTCATAACTCCAGGTATTTTTGAAGCATCAGGCTGGTTATCGACCTAGACCTAGATATTACGATCATAAACATTGCAACCAAGTTTTATGAAACTGGATTATAAATATATACAGTTATTGACCGAGAACCATATATATTTATTTTTATACCAATTCAAATGTCATTACAGGTGTTTCTGGGGGAAATCTGGATGCCTGATGATCAAACTTGACCCAGACAGTGTGGACATTAACGTTGTGAACATTGTGAACTATTGTTTGGGGCGCTTGTTTTAGCCAAAGGGCTTTTGGACTTTTAAGATGAAATTAATCTACTACCTAAATAAGTTGTATATCAGTGAAACAGGCTTTAGTGGTAAATAAAAATACCTTATTTTTCAAAATCGGTGGAGAAATGAAAAAATTATGCACGAAAGCTGTTTTTGAGGGGTCATTTTCAATGCAAAATTCTGCTGCATGAAAAACTTCGGGAAAAAAATCCATCAAAGAATCATTTTGGCTATAAAATATTTATTTCTCAACCGATCTTCAAAAGTAAAGTAGTTTTGTATACCACTAAAAACGTCACTTCTAATGATATACAACTGATGTACATATTATTTAAATTGCTCAAGTTACTTCAGAAAAACCTTTGGCTGAAACAAGCGCCCAAAACAATAGAGCGGTCAGTCTTTAGTGGGGCAACAAAATAGACCCCGCTACTTACAGTTTGTGTAAAGATAAATCATCATTTGATATTTTTCTCAAAATCAATATTAAAAATATGAATTAAGACAATTTTTATTCAACTGACCAAAAAGATATAGGGTTATCCTTTCATCACGAGCATTCCACCTTTGACGTTTCATGAGATTTGCTTCAGGGGAAGAGGTTACAGAGCTGAATAGGGGTTATCCTCTCACATGTTATTCCATTGACCGAAAGTTATCCTCTCATCACGTGCATTCCACTTTAGAAAGCTTTCATCAATATTAAGACTGACCTTTGGTAGAGATCTGATGCTAAATGAATGTGCTAGTGTTGACAATGCAAAATATAGCATTTTTATGAAGTCAGTGGCCATGACTCTGGTTTTTATTACCTGATCTTGTTATGTTTCGAACTCGTCCAAGCTTTTATCAATATTAAGGCCAAGTCTGGTAAAGAGATCGGATACAAAATGAATGTGTTAGAGTGTTAAAATCGAAACGTTAACAGGCGGACAGGTAGGCAAGCGATGGACGACAGAACAACAGAACATGGCATAAGAGTAGGGCTATCCCTACTGGCTTAACATGAAGTTCCTATCCACCCCTACGACTAGGAGTAAACTAGCTTCATGCTGTTGCTGATAAGCCACTATTGAAATACTGGTCAAATTGAGCAGATATTTAACCCCTAGTCGTAGGAGTGTATCCCCATAAGGAGGCAAATCTTTATGGATGACGGACAACTGGACAACTGGACAACAGTAGTTTCACAGGAGGTTTTACTATATAACTCTATGTAAACAAAGATGGCTGTGGCAGCCATGTTTAATGTTGAATCAAAATAATTTTCATACGGGACCAACACCATATGCTGATCATTTCAGAAAAAGTCCCATATCAAATATCACTTATAGTTTCCAAGAAGTAGTGTTGTCGCTACAATATTATTTTTTTAAACTTTTTTACCCGTGGTGGCCATATTGAATTTTCAGTCGACCTGAAATTTTGCTAAGATCAACTAGATATCGAGAGCAACATGCCTGTGAAGTTTCATGAACATCTGTCAAGTAGTTTCAGAGAAGTAGCTACACATTTTTACTATGTAACTCGAAGTAAACAAAGATGGCCGCTGGCAGCCATGTTTAACATTGCATCAAAATGACTTTAGACAATGACCAACCTCATGTCATGCTGATCGTTTTAGAAAAAGTCCCATATCAATATCACTTACAGTTTCAGGAAGTAGTCGCTAAAAATTTGTTTGTTTTTTAATCTATTTTTAAACGTGGCAGCCATCTTGAAATTCCGGCCGGCCTGCAATTTTGCTAGGTTCAATTAGACATCAGGAGCAACATTCCTGTATAGTTTCATGTAAATCCGTCTATGCAGTTTCCGAGGAGTAGTCGCTACTATATAAACAAAGATAGCAACTGGCGGTTATGTTTAATGTTGAATCGACTTGGATCAACATCATGTCATGCTGATCATTTTCGAAAAGGGATCCATATCAATATCACTTATAGTTTTCAAGAAGTAGTCGCTACAAACTTGTTTTTGTTTAAATCTATTTTTAGCCATGGCAGCCATCATGAATTTTCGGCCGACCTGAAATTTAGCTAGAATCAAATAGACATTAAGAGCAACATTCCTGTGAAGTTTCGTGAAAATCCGCCAAGTAGTTTAAGAAGAGTATTCGCTACAAAAAAAAGTTTACAAGGGAGGGACACCGCACCACCGCATCAGTCGAGCTAACAAAGGTCAATAATTCTTTAAAAAATTGCAGAATCGAAAACCTTTGATGCAGGGACACATCTTATCATCACGTGTGAACTGTATGTCAAGTGAAATAACAATCCATGAAACATTTTGAAGTGATAGCTGCATTATACAATATAGAGAGTGGAAAATGCTAAGGCAAACAAAGGGTGATGTCGAGGGACATACGGTCATGTTGTTATGTGTATATGAAGTTTGGAACAATCCATTCAAAACCGTTGAAAACTTCCTGTAATAAATGGAAGCAATCACCAATTTGTGATGTAGAGGGACATAAGGTCATCAGTATTTATGTGTATATGAAATTTCATGGAACAATCCATTCTAAACTGTTTGAGAAATGCAAGTAATAAACATGGGTTATGGGACGGAATGTGACGGGGCATGACATTGGACATGTTACGTGACCTTATGCAATGTTACGGACAGCGGGATTTCTATACAGGGTATAAAAAACATATACTATTTGGTAAGGGAAATAGGGCCCAACTTTTGTCCAACATGCAACAACCACAAAAAACACATCCAAACAGCATCCAGTACCTTTATTGCTATTCCATTAAAACATACCCGGCACCCCAGGAAGGCAATTTAATAAACATCTATGGCTAAATCCTCTTTTCCGAAATTTGGTTCTTTCAACTTAATTGTGCATCTATTGGTGGGTGGTCAATTTCAAAAGTGCCTTCCTGGGTTCTCATGTAAGTTGTAATAGTAAAGCTGACAAACAGTACACAAATCCACTCTTTATCATTTCCTACTCCGGTCGATCTCACTCAAAAATAACAGTGTACCTCCAGGAGAAACTCGACAACAAAACAAGGATGGTAGCAGTTTAAACATTTATTATCAGCACTCGTACATAAATTATGAAAGCAGTTGAGGGAGGTTTTACTATATCTTGTTGAAAGCTGCTATATCCATACTTTGTACCTGAAATTATAAAACATTGTTTTAATATATAATTACTAAAAATACTTAAAAGAGGGCCAAACGACTCTGATTTAAAATTTCCAATATCAATGTATGGATTTGATTAAAATTTGAATATTAAAAAACTTTTGTGTTAATTTTACAGCCTCTCTTTTTCTTTTACAAAGCTGTGCTTTTTCTTCTTTTCTTAACCATCTAAAAAAGTATTTAGTGTCAATCCAAATATAAATGAAAAGCTTTATAAACAGTTAACATTAAATCCTTTTAGAATTATTTCATATTTAGAATTGTGTGATTCTTGGGTTCAACATGTTGAATAAACTCATATAACTCAATGTACAGTACAAGCTTAACCAGCTCTGAGAGTGGACTGAGTCTCTCCACCTTGCTAAATTAACAGTTTTCATTGGTTTAATGTCTATCACTGCACCTTTTTAAACCAATCAGAATGCTTCATTCATTTTTAAGTTGTGTAATTTCTATCATGACATCACTTCCTGGTATTATGACATCATTTTATGCTTTTATGATGCATTCAATGCGTACCTTTTCAAACCAATCAGAATGCTTCATTGACATTTAAATTTAGTTGTTTCTATCATGACATCCATCACCTGGTATTATGACATCACTTCCTAGTATTATGACAATCACTTTACGCTATTATGATGCATTCAACCTGTTCTGAGAATTGACCGAGTCTTTAAATTACTGTGAGAAACATATTTAGTCTGTATCTTTCATTGAGTAGTGAGTTTCTTAAAACCAAGAATCGCAGAATTATAAATATAAAATAATTCTAATTCTCTTCAATTATAAAATAATTCTAAAATGATTTAATAGACTGTTCAAATAACATAATATGCTTCAGTTTCATATGAAATTAGCCCCTGCACTGAACTGAGGCGCATAATACCATCATTCTTACTTTTGAACATGTATGGTATTGCGTTAAAAAAAAATATTAATTCATACAGGCTTTATATTTTGATCAGTTATATATATTATTCAATAAACATGTAATTCGGTCATCAACCAAGAAATAAATGGAACCGTAAAGCATCATACGAATAAATATTAACGACTTATACAACAAGAGTAGCAGAGTCATCAAGCTTTCCAGATCAAACTATTTAATTAACAATTATTAAAACCGACTGATCAAAGGGCTTATTGTTTGGGGCGCTTGTTTCAGTCAAAGGTATTTTTTTTTGACATTTCAGACAAAATTAAACTAGTACCTAAATAAGATGTATATCAGTAAAACAGACATTTTTAGTGGTAAATAAAAATACCTTACTTTTCAAAATTGGTTGAAAAATAAAAAAATTAGGTGCGAAAGTTGTTTTTGATAGAGCATTTTCGATGCAAAATTCTGCTGCATCAAAAATTTGAAAATATTTTTTTTAGAATTTGTATCCAAAAATGATTTTAATGTGTTAGAAAAATGTAAATTAAAACACTCTGGAAGTTGTATAGCAAAAGGGCCAACTGAAGTTATTTGAGATTTCTTTAATTCATAATTGTCCGCTCTCCCAGCAACAAGGAATTTACATGGGAAAAGCCCCATCAAAAACACATTTGGGCTGTAAAATATTTAATTCTCAACCAATTTTCAAAACTAAGGTACTTTTATTTACCACTAAAAATGCCAGAAAACAATGGTACATAATTTGTGTACGTATTATTAAAAGTACTCTTAAAATTGCTGAAAATCATTTGGCTGAAACAAGCGCCCCGAACAATAGTTTAGTGCCAGTTCACAATGAATATGAAACTGAAAGACATAAGGATGCATTCTTATTTGAATTGACACCCATGATTCTAACAGATAACCTCAAGTCCTATTAAATATAAATTCAAAACACAAATAAAGACATTTGTGGCAACAACAGGATTTAAACGCAGACATATATTAACGTGGCAACTACAGGATTTAAACGCTGAAATATATTAACGTAAGTAATGCTCTTACAAAATCTTCAAAAGCTGTTATTTTTTCTTCCAAATCGTCTGTACCGACTTTGTCGTCCTGTATCACAGCCGATATCTGTAATTTGTTGATGCCATAGCCAACTGGTACAAGTTTGGCTGTAAGGAAAATGTCACACATAAACAATAAATCCCACTATAACCCGAATTCTTTAGAGGCTATTCTTGTTGCGGTCAGACTGAAATGTGCAGGAAACAACCAAACTCTAAAACTGCATCATACATTGTGTGGTAGATGATATATTCCAAAAGACAACCCAGTTGTCCTAGAAGAAATATCAGGCTGATCACTTTTGTACGATATGTTGTGGTTTGTTATATTAACATGTACACAAGATCTACATTATAACACTCTCCTAGCAAAGTATGCTTTCTCTTTAGCAACTCCCCAAGGTTCACTGGCATTTATGTAATATAAAGGATGGTTGGTTGAATTGCGTTTTACATACTTTTCAGCACATTTTAGGCTGTATATGACGGTCTCTTTTTATTGGTGGAGGCATACCACCCACTTTTTTCCTGGATAACAGAACCAGTACTGTATACCTTCCGCATCCGTAAGAATCGACACTTTCTCGCTTATAAGTCAAGCTCCCGATGGGATTCAAACCTGCAGCGGTGAGAGCTGAGAAGGTTTCAAACGCAGCGTATTTACCATCCCTGCCTCTGAGGCACTTGTAACATAAGGCAGGCAACTGATGAGCATGATTGAATGAAAGGCAAAATGCTGATTACACTCCCATAACATAGATGCATGTTTAAAGCCTCAACAATTAAACCAATGCCACAGACAAAGTCTGTTTTATACATTTTCATCATTCAAAACAAAATACCTTTGATTTCAATATATGCCAATCATAAAAAGCAATAACTTGCTTAAACATCAAAAGATTTTGCATGTACAAAACTAAAAGAAGCTTATTCTTAGCAAAAGTATTTCCATTAATATAGAATACGAGTTTTAAGTTAAGGTAAGGGGACACAACTTTTTAAAAATGTTTGACCATCAAACAAAATACACAGTTATCTTAGTCTGAAAATGCCAGATGTGAGATACAGGACAACTTACATGCTCCCCAAAGAAGACCGTCCATCTCGACTGTCCGCACCAACTTCTCCAGTTCTTTCATGTCTGTTTCATCATCCCATGGTTTCACATCAATGAGTAAACTGGACTTTGCAATCACTGTTGGCTCTGAAAATAATTAGTTTATTGCTTTGGATTAAATAAAGATTATAAAAATAAAAACTCCGGTCTCAATAATTGGGCAACCAGCAAATGGCATGGGCAAGTAAAATTCAGAGTTGCCCATGGGCAAGCTGTCCGTAAAGTTAACGTCGAGCCCCGAATATGCAACATGTGATTTACATGTCAACTGAAAATAGATGGGGCAGGTGAAAAAGGATAATTAGAAATATTAAATAGAGGTCAACTGTATATAAAATATTCAGTAAAATACTTACTTCTGGTGTTTTTTTCAATCGAACATTTCATGTTTCTTCAAACATGTTTTAGCAATTTAGTTAGAACAAATGGCTAAAGTCATTTGATAAACCTGGTGTTTCTTCAACCATATTCTAGCCATCATTTGATATGACGGCAAGAATCAATGGCTGGAGTTATTTGATATACCTGGTGTTTACTACACACAGACTGATGTCAACATTAAGTGTGTGAAAAGTCCAGGACACAAAACATCATATAGTTTAAGATCAAACATCTAGAAATCTATAAAGAATATCTTGTTTCCTCAATCATTTCTTGCAATCAAGTAACTATAGCAAATAGTTTTCACATTCCAATGAATTATCAAAATATTGAATGCAATCCTTGAATAAACAGCATGTCATGTTTGTTCTATCAATTCAAACAATCATTCAATAAATGACCGCACGAATCAATGGCTGAAGTCATTTGATATACCTGGTGTTTCTTCAATCATTTTCTATCCATCATTTGGTATGACAGCAAGAATCAATGGCTGGAGTGATTTGATATACCTGGTGTTTACTACACACAGACTGATGTCAACATTAAGTGTGTGAAAAGTCCAGGACACAAAATATCATATAGTTCAACATCAAACATCTTGAAATACTTTGGGGATAAAATTATATAAACAATAGCATGTTTTTCCAATTAATTTAGCCAGTAGTGCCTTTTATATTGAGTAGCTCTTCAGGATTCACAAATTCAACTACCACAAATATTTTTCATATCCCGATGAAATAGCAATCCTTAAACATGTTAAAGATCATGCCATGTTTCTGCAATCATTTTCTAGCAATCATTTGATATGATGGCAAGAATCAATGGCTGGAGTGATTTGATATACCTGGTGTTTACTACACACAGACTGATGTCAACATTAAGTGTGTGAAAAGTCCAGGACACAAAATATCATATAATTGAAGATCAAAATCCTTCTATTTTCTTCTTCTTTTTTTATACATTTTAACTGAATTCATCCTAAATAAACCTAATGTGCCTTGATTCACTTTATTTCTCGATTTAAAACAATTAAATAGATGGTAAACTATTGGTCTGGCTTAAACAATATCATGTATAATATCATCATCATCATCATCATATGCAGCTGGTCGCTAGTTGCCGTGAAAAATGTTGATTTCAATTTTTTTTCTTTCAGAAACCAGTCACAAAAATACAAATGTAAATATAAGCGTAGAATTTACATTTTGATCTACATTGGAGACTGAAACAAAATCTAGGTAGTTTAAAGCTGTCAGTCTTCACAAACTATTTAAAACTAGTCAACTGTTTTTACATTCATATGAAAGATCAATCCTTAAATATAGAGCATGTCATGTTTCTTTAATAATTTTCTAGCCATCATTTGATGTGACAGCAAGAATCAATGGCTGGAGTGATTTGATATACCTGGTGTTTACTACACACAGACTGATGTCAACAGTAAGTGTGTGAAAAGGCCAGGACACAAAACATGATAAAATACAAGTCTAAATTCAAGATGTTATTTTTTTTGTTTCTTCAACCAAAATTATACGAAAGCCAGAATCAATGACTGGAGTCATTCAGGAATTTATTTATATAGAGAAAAACACGATTCTTCAATCGTAGTCAGAATGGTCATGCTCAGCCAGCCCCTAGTTCTCGTAAAAAATATTCATTCAGTTGTTGCAACTGTTGTAATTTCCAACATCAGACTATTTAGAACTGTCAAGCCACTGTAAACACAAATTGTCAATTTAAAAGGGTCATATTTTTAATTATTTTACTACGGTAAATTTATTTCGACAACCCATCATAAAAATACAAATGTTAAATATAAGGACAGAATTCTACATTTTGATCTTTCATTGGAGTTTGGAACAAAACTACCGCAAACGATGTTTATATCCACATGAAAGACCATTCCTTAAATAAATACGAGGGGTGTTTCAGATGTAATGCAATTCGGTTTGTAAAATTTTATTTTCAAATGATTTTACATCAAATTTCATTTTTAAACCTTCGAAATACTCTCCTTTTGCCTTTACACATCGTTTTAGTAATTTAATCCAGTTTTGAAAGCACTTTCTGTAGTCTTCAGTGGTCACCCCTTAAAGGTACTGGAGCACCGCAGAGCCGAATGAGTTTCTGGACGAGTAGCGCTTTCCAGCAAGGAAGGATTTCATCTTTGGACATAAGAAATAGTCACAGGGTGCCAAATTTGGGGAACAGGGTGGGTGATCTAGGACTCGCACCTTTTTTTGGTCGAGATATGTCCTCAGAAGTTCAGCTTTGTGCGCAGGAGCATTGTCATGTAATAAATGGACACCCTTTATGCCAGTCCTCGGACGACGTTCCTTGAAGTACTTTTCAATGTTCTTTAATACAACGTTCTTGTAAAACTTAGCAGTAACACTTCAACCTTTAGAAACTAGAATTTGAATAGCTGGACCGTGAATTGAGAAGAAAATGGCATACAAAACTAACTTTGCGTGTTGTTTGTGTTCGCTTTGCAATTACAGGTCTCCTTGCATTTCCATTTCTCGTCGCCCATACTCGGTTGTCACACTTTCGCTTAGTTTCAAAGAAATGTACCCATGTTTCATCACCAGTAATGATGTTAGAAAACTATTTATTGACATATTTTGGATACATCTTCAATAAAGATTTGGCTTTTTTTGACGCGGTCACGTTTCTGGTCATCAGACAGTAAATGTGGAATCCATAATGCACATATTTTAGTAATGTTTAGCACTTTCTTCAGAATAAAATGAACCCGTGCTGTTGAGATGCCTGATCTTTGAGCTAACAGCCGAATGGTCAATCTTGCTTCTCCTTTAATTAATTCCTGGATTTTATGGACACTTTCCTTAGACGTTGCAACTCGTCTTCGACCACATTTTGGCTGGTCTTCTAATCCATTTTTTCCAGATTTTAAATGCACAATCCACCTGGTAACAGTGCTATATGATTCTTCATCACTTCCATAAATGTCACAAATCTCAATATGTATGGTCTTGGCAGGTATTTTCAGACAAACTCTCCCTTTTATATATGTCCTAATTTCTAGCCATTTTTCTGACCATTTACCAACCATATTAAAACACAGTGGTATGAATGGACCTGCTATAAAGAGCTCATTTTAGGAAATGACTTGATATTTTTCAACACAATTTCGTGCACATGTAGTTGAAAGACTAATCTGACACAATAACAGGTTTTTATGAAATAATCGCACGTATTTTTCGTGATACACGTGAAATTGCATTACATCTGAAACACCCCTCGTAGCATGCTATGTTTCTTCAATCATTTTCTATCCATCATTTGATGTGACAGCAAGAATCAATGGCTGGAGTGATTTAATATACCTGGTGTTTACTACACACAGACTGATGTCAACAGTAAGTGTGTGAAAAGGCCAGGACACAAAACATCATAAAATACAAGTCTAAATCCTTCCTGTTCGTCCATGTTAAAAAGCGTCTTATATTCCAAGATTACAACACCGTTCAATATGACTAATTGTCTCAGTGAGCTCTACTGCACTATAATATTCATAGAGTGTCAATTAGTGCATTTTGAGGAAGGTATTGCAGCATGTTTTAATTGTTAAAATTGCCCGGGGTTAATGCTAATAGCCGCGAATGATAATTGAATTACGTAAACGAGTGGTATTAACGGATTATGTCTGGATGTGTGGGGATGTTTTATGACAGGTGCCCGACTTCCTTTTCTTTTTTCCTTGGAACAGTAACTAGCCTGACTTCCTTCTTTTTCTTAAAATGGATTAGTCCGGGACTGGACTCTTGAAAAAGTGACACGCCAGACTTTGATTTTCGACTGGTCCCGGGCATCGGGTTATCAAATTTGTACATCCATGGACCACTATTACTGCAAGGCCTTCAAGCAGTGCTCTGTTTAATAAATACTAAAACATGTTGCTTCATTAAACGTTGCCAGCAGGGGCTCAATGAACACCCTGTTCCACTATTACCGGATATTACAGGTTCAAGCCTCACTGTCGCCACTGGGTTACTTCATTGTCCTTAGGCAAGACAGTCACCTAATATTATCTGGCTGTGCAAGTTAACCCTTAACCCGCTAAGAACGACTATAATAGCCTTTGCGTCAATTGTAAAACCAGATCAGACTGACTGCGAGTAACTCGCAGGCTGCTCAGGGTTTACAATGTCTGGCCGCTGATCAGTCATTTCCCCCAAAACACCCCTTTGTCACATAAATGGAATGGTCTTAATTCAAATAAAGAACAGTCCATTATATATATGTAGCAGGTTAAAGAACCGTATGAATCCATTTGATAGTACGAGTAAGGCACAGTTCCCGGAGACCTATTTATCCTTCCCCATTTGGGGGAAAAGCACGCGCTTATCATTTGGGAAAAATGTAAGATTTCATCAACTTTAGTAAAATATGACAATACTATGCTTTAAATATATATTCATCCATTATTTATTATAATTACCGACTTCTCATTCAGAACTGACTTAACAGACAAAAACACATTGCAGAAATTCTAAGAAACAGCTGCTTTCTGATTGGGGAACTTTTTTGCCACTATTGGGAAAAAACAGTCGAGTTTCAATTGGGAAGAGGCCTTTTACAGGCTTCTGATATACAAGGTAAAAAAGCCCTGAATGTATTTATGGCTAAGCCGTTGATTTGTTTGTTTGTTTGCTTGTATGGTGTTTTACGGCATTTTCAACACATGTAAGGTTATATATGACGGTCGATTTTTTGGGGTGGAGGCAGACAACCCACTTTTCCTGGGTAGAACCAGCAATGTACACCTCCCAACATCCGTAAAAAATTTACACTTCCTCGCTTACAAGTCGAGCTCCCCATGCGATTCGAATCTGCAGCGGTTGTGGCAAAGGTTTATAACTCAACGACGTTAACCATTCGGCCACGGAGACGCTATAAGCCGTTGAGCAACAATTCCTACTTACTTTTGACTTTTTTTGCTGCATATGCTGCTAATCTTGCTTTGGTTTCTTCATCATCACTCTGGTTTCAAAATATACATAGCATAAAATGGTAGTAATGATTATCAAACTGAGGAGGCAAAGAATGTTTCATGAGTATTCAGTGAAGACTGGGAATTTCAACACCCGGTATAACTTATTTTATTGGAACAGAGGCTCGGCAGAGATATCAATTAAAACAATTATACCAAGGGTTGGAATTTACCTCTCTGAACCAGATACATGATTGTTTTTCTTGCATACCATAGACGTTTTGTGCGTTGATGTCGCGAACTACTAACATTTTGTGTGTTTATTTACAAACTTACACCATGCAACTATTGATGTTATTGATGTCATTACTGATGCATCTGACTTATATCAACTTCCATGCGTAGGATCAGGCAATCCATCACTCATGTAAAACACTGATAACCTTAACTGGTATGCAAGAATAACTATTCCTCTACCTTTTTTTCCAGTCTTTTTAAGAAATAGTTACCACAGCTCTTACAAATTGCCACCATTGTTAGTTTTAACATATATTTAATATAAATATCTCCGTCTTATCTTCAGCCTCCGGAATATCACGCAAGGTTCACTCTCCACATCAGTTACTTTGAAATCATTATTTTCTTCACCCATCTTCATTTCATGGGGTCTTTGTTAACTTGCGTGGGGAATGATTTCTTTCAATTACTCAATTAAAACAAAAAAATCATCGAAACTTGTAAACTATACACCAGTATATTCCTGGACATTTAAATCTGCAGCCTGAATAACCCATAAAATAGTTTATTAAACAGTATCCTTAAATATATGGCAGAGTTTAGAAAATAAACTCTTTAATTTAAATTCTGGTTTACATGGTAAACATCTTACTTCGCTGTCGTCATCACCAAATGGGTCAAAGTCGTCGTCGTCATCATCAGCTGCTGGTTTAGCCTCCTCCTTCGGTGCAGATGTACCGGTGGAGGAACCTCCCTTCTCTAGTGCTGCTACTCGTGCTTCCAGCTTCTTAACGAGAGCTGTCAGATCCTGAGATGCTGTGGAAATATGACATACTAAATTGTGACATATTTACTCATATATATATATACATATATTGGGCTATTCCATTAAAATATACATGGTATCACTGAACTCTTGAAATTAACGCCCACCCATAGATGCAAAATTTTTGCAAATTACGGCATAGATGTTTATGAAATTGCCTTCATGGTGTCCCGGGTATGTTTTAATGGAACAGCCCATATTTTAAGTTAACACTTTATAGCTCAAAAATATTTAGGGCTACTTTCAACGAAAGGAAAAGAAATGATATTAAGACATATTAACCATTAGCCCGCTATGAAAGTATAATGGACTGTCCTTTCTTTAAATTTGGACCATTCCATTTATGTTACAAAGGGGTGTTTTGGTTAAATGACTGATGAGCAGCCAGACAGTGTAAACCCTGATCAGCCTGTAAGTTACTAGCAGGCTGATCTGGGTTAACACTGGCTGCAAAGGCTGTTGTAGTCGCCCTTAGCAAGAGTTAAGTTATCCTCCAAAACTAATGTCAGAGTAATAAGCCTATTGAGCTTGGCTATGTACACATCCGACGGATTGTGCTGTTGATGTTTGTATGTGTTGTACATCATTTCAGCACATGTTAGGCCATATGCAATGGTCATTTCTTTTTGTGGTAGTGGCAGACCACTATTTCCTGGCTAGAACCAGTACTATATATTATACCTCCCACCATCCATAAGAATTGACACTTTCTCACTTGACAAGTCGAGCTCCCAGTGGGATACAAACCCGCAGCTGTGATAGACGAGACTGTTTTAGACGCAGTATCTTTACTATTTTGGCCATTGAGGCACTTTGTGCATCTGAACCGGACCAAAATACAGAGGAGTGAAAGCGAAAGAACCAGTAGTGTTGCGTTGATATAACCTATATGACAGATCGTGCAGTGGGTTTACGTAACATGCTGCAGAAATAGGAAAACAACAAATATGCTGAGCTGTAAGGCTTGGTTAGGTGTCGACAACAGTTTATCTTTAAATTGAACTGAATTGGGTTTTAAGGCGCACCAACACATGAAAGGTTATATGGCATCTGACAGGAATGAACATGCCAGGCTCATCCTCCATTTACATTCAAGATAAATTATGGAGAATGGGCCTAGAACCTTCTCACCTGCAGAACTGCAGAGTTGCTGCAAATTCTATGGTAGACACTCCATTTCTGTTGGAGCCACATTTATTGTTTTTCTGCCACTGCTCTAGTCATTTGAGCGAGATGGCACCTGAAACAATGCAGGGGTCATGATGAAGAATGGTGTGCGGATAGGTTTGTTGATGACTATCAATAGATGTATAATACATGACTGAACTGTAGCTACCTTTCTTGAGGTTGTTGTTCTCTGTCTCCAGACTGTTGATGCGTCCAAGGACCTTCTCGTCGACGGCACCGCCGGCAGACTGTGCTCCACTACTCTGTTTAACACAGGGACAGACCAACTAAATATATCGTACACACAACGAACACATGCAACAAAACACAGGCATTTAAATAAGTAAATCAATAATTTAACCAAAGGGCACAGACATATGAAATCAGTATATCAATCAATAAATCAACCAATGGTGTTGTGTTCAAACAAGAGCAAAGACAGGTGAATTAAGAATATCAATAAACCGCACGGACATACGGAAGAAGTATATTAATAATTTAAACCAATGTTAGAACAAGAGCATTGATATAGCAGATATACAAATGTAAAGGAAAATATAAAGTTATTTAAAGCAAATAGTTGACAATACATGTACATGCAATTAATATACAGTAAGAATCAAGTAAATAAATATTAATACAGAAAACAAAACAATTCAACGCAAATATAATTAGCAACAGAAACAAGGAAAAAAATATGGGACATAGGGGTGTTGGTAAAAAGAAAGAAAAAACATGGTATTTATAGTAGTTGTTAATACACTGTTAAAGATTTCAAGATTGTCATTGATAGCAGAATAACATACTTAATATTGCCTACCCTTGAAGAGTTAGTATAGTTTATATACCAAAACATCCAATTATTTCTAAATTATTTATTTTCCATTTACAAACCATGCAACAGACATGTTTAGTGGATTAGACATGCGTGAGTACTGCTTTCTTATTATAGTAGAAATACATAGATCCTGTCTAATGTTTTAGTGCAAAAAGTATATAGTTTTGATGCTGAATTAACAAGTCATCTAGTATTAAAACATATTATTACAAGTCAAAATGCATTAGTTTAAAATTTACATGAAAAATAATGGTAAATAAAAAGGACACATGGCAATCTTGCTGTTCATTTTAATACAGTTTTACTCATCAAAGCATCCATATCTATGCTTCTCATGACCTTACCATTTATTAAATCTAAAATGTGAATATATATGGGAGATTTTGCAAAGATAGAAGCCACGGGCAAATGTTATCGTTTAAATTACACTGTCAGTAATTAAGAACAAATACATTTACCGTAGATGATTAATATACATTATATATCTATATTTTGTTTAATGTACTTATTAAACTATAAAGAATAATTACAGTATGTTCATGTTATGAAACGCAAGATTTTCTTTGCTACTGGGTTTGAGTAGGTAAATCTTTCACCAGATGGTAGGTGTGTTGTTGTTTTCATGAACGAGCGGATGTGAGCGAGTGAAAAACAAAATGCACCGCACCTACCAATCAGAGTGCCTGTATTTTTTAAATACTGAAAATTTGCTAACCATTTAAACTTACTGCATTATATAAGGAATGTAACGGTGTTAGTTGTTGCTCCGTCCTGAAATCTATTTTTTAATAAAAAGAAAAAACAATTCCACAGAAATTCTCAAGTTCACTTTTGAACTATACTTTTTTTGAAAAGCAAGAATGCCGTGTTTCCGTGATAATATACGTGTAATATATCCTATCACTACAAAAGGTTTTACGGTCTCCACATAATAATTAAACTGATATTCAGGGCTTTCTTTCCTCAACAAACACTGATTATAGCCTGCTTTACAACATTTCTGATAGAAGTACAGACGTACCCTCACAAAATAGCTTGCTTTTCCAACCCTCTGGCAGAGAAAAAAAGCCCTATTCCCGCAAAAAACTTACTTGTTCAAATCACTATTTTACTGTTAATTTTCTCCAGAAATACTGAAAAATCTAGATACTCATGACTTGTGCATCTTCTTTTGCTAAAAAAAAAGCCCTGAAGTTACTATACGGTACATTATAATGATTATATACAAACAGTGTAAAATGCAAACACTTTGTAGCTAGTTAGATGCACCAGTTACTACTGGTTCAAATAAAAGGATCTTCTTTTATATTTTAATGCAAATGATAGAGATATGACAGTACAACATCTATCGGTACTAGAGAAGCTAGGAGAAACCAAGCTACAGTGAAATGGCATCCAATAAAGCAAGAAAAGCTGGGCTTCACTGTACATTAGTATGTCTGCACGAGGTGGGATAGCAACATTCTGCAATTGTTATAAAATACCTGAGTAATGCCTATTAATTTTACCAGGACTGGAATATTCCCAACATGCCTGTAGTTGGTTTTAAAGTGCAATGATAATTATACTCACAAAGAAACACAAATTAAAGGGTGATATTTTGAATAATTAAGAATCAATTTGCATTTTTTCGGCATTCATGCAGTACTTAAATGCCGGTAGTAAATGCCAAATTATATGGAGCTTGTCAGCTACTAGCATTTACGATGTCTCGATGGTGGACACATTCATATTAACAGCGTGTCATCATGATTATTGAAGTGCCAGTGTCCACTAAGGTGCTAAGTCGTGCTTGAATTCCAAAATATATGCATCTGCAAAATTAAGTTAAGCTTTGAAAGGAGAAAATTCAGTCAGGGGCGTACCTGGAGCATTTTGAAATGTACGCCAGATATGAGAAGCGTAGCTGCGAACTGAGCAGTGACGCTGGTGTGGGAGGGGGTTTGGAGTGTGGGAGGGGGTTCCCCCACCCCCAAACCCCCTCGGGAGGGGGTTCCCCCACCCCCAAACCCCCTCCCGCCAAGAAAAAATTGAAAATTAGGAGGCAAATGATGCGTTCTCGAGCTATATTTCAGCGTTAATATGGCATTTTGTTTGACACTAGCACACACCCCCATCAGCCTTCAGTTTTTATTGCATATTTGGAACTTTTGGAACTTTTATTTGTTTCACTTTTGCTGACGAATTGTACGCATTGGCGTACGTGCGTATGCCTGGATACGCGCCTGTCAGTCTTATTCAATAGCATAAATGTGATGCCCCGATGCTTGAGACATTTTCAAAACTGAGTTAGCCATTGAAAGTAGAAAATTTAATAATATCGATGAAAATTATTTCAGCCTCCATGTAAACGAAGATTTTATCGAAAATTACTATATATTTATGTCTAAATCATTTAAATAGATGCATGTACTAGCCCAATGAACATAAACTAATCAAGCACCCGGACTGCACATTTAATAATAATACATGCAGCTCCATTTTCTTGTATAAATGCCTATGATCTATGAACAGGAGGTCACAGGCAAATACTGAATCAAATCTCCATAGTGTCATTCATTCAGGCATATTTTCATGTTTTAATGTATCACAGTGTTAAATCTTGGTGAAAATATATATAAACAAACAAAATATGCAGCTATTGTTTTCAATTTGAAAATACTTAATTCAAGTACACTTAGAGAGAGGAAGATAGAAAAGAGTATTATATTTATTGATATAGATCTCCATACAATACAGGGGCGTACCTGGGCATACGCACTGACGCACGTGCGTACAGGCTATTAAAGAAGCAAACAAATAAAAAGGGCTAAAAATGCAAAAAAATGAAGGTATAGCGGGGTTAGGCACATTTGTGAAGGAGTAAGGCACATTTGTGAATCCAAAACTCGATGGTGTGTATACCTAAATTAGCCCCAGGAACGCCCCTGTAATATGATAAAATAAACGGGACGTGCATACTTATTCCAATGCAAGTCAATAAGTAAATGAAGCCCTAGCCTAACTGGACACAAGCAGATACCAAACCAATGCAGCTAGTCTCTCTGCAGCAACAGTGTACGCTGTACTCACATCATTTAAAACTTTATGGATGTTTTGTCGGGCTTGCACAATTTCTGATTTTAGTGAACTTTCTTGTGGCTTATTTGAGCTTTGCGCCTACAAAATACGAAGAAAACTGAAGTTTAAGGATATATATGTTGCAATAATGTTCACTTTTTTCATCGAAGAACTGCACTTTAACAATATTTCAACAAATTTAATTTCTATTCAATATTAGACTAATAAAAGTTTATAACATAACTACAAAAAATTAAAATCAAAGCAAATATAATTAAAATACAATGAATGTTAAACGTTGATTGGGAAATAAAAACGTTATCACACAATACATACATCAAACCTGGCCAAGTTATTACAGCACTAGATAATCCATTAGATTTGTTATTCATTATCATGTAAAACAAAGCAGTTACGATGGATCACACTATTTCCATATGTTTTTTTTTAAGTTTATAAATCACAGTCTTCTTAAGCTTAAAGGTAAGTAAGCAGATATTGAGCATAATCAAAAAACTGTCCGACTTTTATTCAGTGAAAATTATACATGAAAACTTGAGCATAGACCCAAAGAAGTCTCTAGTAATACATTCGTGAATTTGAAAAAAAAGTTGTTTTATTGTTATTGGTCCCACATTTCAAATATTTCTACTTTAAAAAATTTCGAAATAATTCAATGCGATGAGTCAGTTTTGATTATAATTTATTAAGTGTTAATAATCATGAAGATGTATTGGTTTCTACAGGGCGGGTATTACTGTATATTAACACTACAGGAGGTACCAATTTTGAAAGCAAAATTACTGAACTTTCAGAAGGTATGTAGCTTTTTGGGGAATTATCTGGAATTTATATTCTATGCTATGTAATAAAATACTGGAATATCTGCTTTCTTAAAACTTTGTGCTACATGTATATTGGATGAAATTAGTACAGTAATCAAGTAAATAAGGAAAACTAAGCTCAGCGAGATGTTTTGAAACCACAAAATCAACACCCCGCTGTTACCCAAAGATAAGCATAAATATAGTCTTTATACTGGAAAATACTATTTAAAATGAATATATTCATTAATTTTGTTGGCCAATTTTTATAAATACCACCCAAGGATGCAATGACCATTTAAAGAAGGTAGGGTGTTATAGAAGGTATAGTCGTAACACTTGTTTCCAACATTTTAGTTCTACAGGTAGGCATAGTGAATGTTTAGTGGTTTTATTTTAAAAATAAAAAATATATAAACTAGCTACATATATACGAATACATGAATAGTTCTTCTCCACTATGGATAGTATCCAGCAGTAAAAGCATAATATAAAACATTAAAAGTTTGCCAGCTTCAATTAAACACCAATTTTAACCTGAAAGAACTAACAACTGATAACCAACCTCTTACCATAAAATGTTAAATCTAGAATGTATACTCATGTTTGGCATCTTCTAATAGATTGTGTGATACTTACTGCGGGCTGGACTCCTCCGGTTCCAGACAATATTTGCTGGTAGTAAGCCTCTGCGGACTCGTACTTGAACTGTTGCGTCCAGGTGCCATCATACAACAGTGGATGAGCCATCTAAAATATGATTATATATAACATGCTAGTAAGCCTCTGCGGACTCATCTGAACAGCTGCGTCCAGGTGCCATCAAACAACAAAGTACATAAGTATTTTACGATCTTCGTTTTTTATTTAAGGTGAATGTACTCTCAGCAAATAGCAAAGTTAAAAGTTAAGTAGGA
Organism: Cyrtodaria siliqua; assembly: GCA_037043455.1. Classification (NCBI taxonomy): domain Eukaryota; kingdom Metazoa; phylum Mollusca; class Bivalvia; order Adapedonta; family Hiatellidae; genus Cyrtodaria; species Cyrtodaria siliqua. Next base: position 97,563 of record JAWPHD010004821.1, read on the forward strand.
TAAGTAAACAAACAACTAAATATTTTTACATCAAACGTATCATAAAAGCAAAAATACTGAAAAAAATAATTATGAAGATATTTGTAAAAAGTGCACAATTCAGAGAATCTTGCAAGAATTAGAACTCACCACTATCAGACTGTTTTTTATAAATATAACTTTCAATATATTACCTCGATATCATTGTCTAGGTTGTGTTAGCCATTAAAAAGTAAACAAATATGTAAAATGTTTTTCTTAAATCAAATATTGTGAGTAGCATAATCTATAAATAGAATGTGTACAGGTGTACCAATCAAATACCATTATTAAACAGGTATGTAAATAACATATGTATGCATTTTAGTATGAACATTGATTTTGTTTCTTTAAAAACAACTTTTGACAGAATTATTTGAGATGTTAATTGATAACACCAGCCAGCTAAGTATATATCAAGGTAACATACTGCAAGTTTTATTGCAAGATTATATTTATTCTTTTGAGTTATAATTCCTGTTGGATTTACTTTGAAGTGCTCCAGTGCTCGAAAAGTAGGATAGCCCGACGCCCCGGGCTCCTCGAAATCCATTCCGGGCCTGTCCCATTTTGCAGAAAAGGAGCCCGTCAGGCCTGTCTAATCCCCAAAATAAATTTTGCTTGATCTCAAGATCCTCAAGACAAAATACTCCCATGTGTATTGTGAACTGTTAAAACATTTGTAATAAAGTAATTAAAATGTGTTCTACACACACTGAAACAATAAGAAGTTTGAATATTTTGCCTGGCTTTGTGTCCGCAGTTTGTCACAACTGAGATCGACAATTATTGCCATAAAACTACATTATCCTGCTATTAGGTTTGTGTTTTCTTTCCTCTTTGATAAGGCCAAAAAAATGTGTTTTTCTGGTTTCACCCTGTCAAAAAGTTAGGGTGGGTAGGAAAAAGTGTTTTTTTTAGATATTTTTTATATATATATTGTTCGCATATATTATGCCATTTTTGTACCAAGGCAACTTCTTGATAACCTTTGCAAACAGTTTGGATCCAGATTAGATGTTTAACAACTCTGGCTAATAAAATTGTCATTTGAATAAAAATATGTGTTGTTTGATTGTAATATATCCTCTTTTCTTTTAAATTTTTTTTTGCTAAAAATATTTAGGGTCGGCGGTGAAAAAGTAGGGTCGGTCGGGAAACCGGAAACACACATATTTTTTTGTTAGGTCTAAGAAATACCATTTTTGGCATTCAAAACACATTAATGCATGAAAGAAATTCGTAACCAGCTGGTATTTCGATTGAATGTTTGTGAAATGTTCGGGCCGTAAAAGTGTGGTGTCATAGTAGTTTGGATGGTACATAATTTCGGATTTTTTTTGATTTTTTTACATAATCAAATAAGATAAGAAAAACTGTCCTTTACAAATACATGTTGGTGGGAGGAAAAAAGATATATAGATTTATAAACACAGATATAAAGTATATTTATATTCATTATTGAGGTGTAAGGAGTTCCTGGAATCCTACTTTTAAATGAATTCTAGTCTAGGCTCCCAATTCTTTAACTTGGAGAAAGTGGTGACAAAAAGAAAAATAATTTACTATGTAATATTCTATTCTAACGTATTTGAAACAAAGTGGTAAACAAGTCCGCTGACTAGGGAGCATAAAGTGGTAGCAAAAAGAAAATGTAGTCAGAGGGGGTTCTGAGCTTGATTTATACATACATAACAAATGTGTGCTATAAAAGTGAACAAAGACACATTTCCAATAAGAAAAATATTGGACTTTTCCATTTTAAATCAGGGCCCGTCCATTTGCAGAAGCAACAAGCCCTGGGCCTGTCTATTAAAATAATTTAATGTGAGCACTGCTAACGCATTTGAAACAAAGTGGTAAATAAGTCCGCTGACTACGGAGCATAAAGTGGTAGCAAAAAGAAAAATATAGTCAGAGAAGGTTATGAGCTTGATAAATACATGTATACATAACAAATGTGTGCTATAAAAGTGAATTCATAATTTTGCATTGCCAAAATGTTGAGATTTGACCTTATTTTCACTAGGTGATAAAACTTGTGTTACTCGGTTTTTATCCTTAGGTTCTATAGTAAAATAAAAATCTTTGGCAGAGTAAAAAGATGATAATTTTCAAGATTCAATTTTGAAAGATACATATTTTGAATCAATTTGCATAAATGTTTATGAGATTTGCAGTGTTTCAAAATATTCACACTGTAAATACGTAAATTTTAACAGTAAACTTGGTTGAACATCAAGGATAAAGACCGAGTTTATCACCTACCAGAATGTAGAGGTGTCTCAAATTTCTGCTCACTGATTGGTTAGTTTATTTTGATGATGCTTTGTCAAAATTATGATATTAAGACACATTTCCAATAAGAAAAAAATATTGGACTTTTCCATTTTCAGAAGCAACAAGCCCTGGGCCTGTCTCTTGAAATAAATTTCTGTGAGCTGTATAAAACAGTATTTTATTTCTAACTAGTGTAATAAGATGAGGTACTCGAGTGTTTGAGATATCCACTTTCTTTTGTTCGAGGGAACATATTAAATCCGTAGGCTTAAGCAAATTAATGTGATAATTTGGATTAATATGAGTCATGATGAAACCATTGTGGATGAAGTTAGAACTCGCCTTTGAGTGGTTGCAAGAGACGGACATTAGATACATGAGAAGCTGAGATATGCAACAGTTTGCACACTGCACAGTTATTTGTGTTCATACCATGACAGACATGCTGAATTGTTCTAGCGAAAAGTCTAAAAAGATATCGGCTTCAGCCGTCAACATTTTATTTTTTGAACACAGAGAAGAGGGAGTTATTGGGTCAATTCGCGATTATTTATGAATAATTTGATACAAAACAACGCAAATTAATAATGCTTTGCTTGTAAATAAATATTCTGAAGTTAACTATTCATAAAAACCTTTGCTGTGTGCGAAAAACCTGCCGGCGTCGGACACGAGTTTTAGGAAAAGGAAGTTCATGTACGGCTTGGACTAATTCGTTTGCAAAATTGAATTATCGTTGTCGTCCAAGTTTGTTAGCAACCCCGCAAGTGTCTGCTTGCCTGCCTGGCCTGGCCTGGCCTACCCTGCATGTCTGTCTGTCTGTCTGTCTTGTCTATCTTGTAGAGAGAGAGAGAGAGAGAGAGAGAGAGAGGGAGAGAGATCATGCCTGACACGTATACGTTTAAACAATCCACGACTAGCGCCATAGCATAGATCTACATACATATATATCCACGGCCATAGTCAATAAAAAATGCCATGCCAATTGCAAAACAAGGAATGTCATCTATCTGATGACATGCAAGCAATGTCAAAAACAGTACGTAGGTGAAACAAAACTACCTCTAAACCAAAGGATTAACCTACATAGATATGACGTAAACACACTCAAACTCGCCAGGTCGCCATCTCCGATATGTACATAGACCACAACCCCAATTGGTCAGATCACACTCGAAAATAACGTGAATCTTATTGACAAAGGGGATGATGCAACCCGCATCTCCTGTAACAAAAACGTATATATTTGCATGCCGATTTAGCCTATTTGTTGATAACTGTAAAATACTGTGAGTGATATCAAAATATTTAATAATTTAATAAAAACGTATATTCTAGCTCAATGTTCGATATTTTTATGGAAATCGGAAATCGGATGTATCATCACTTTATTAAAGCTATTCGTGTTAAGAATAGTTTGCATATATGATCTAGATAACTTAATTACAATATCAACGTGTTGGACGTTTAAATTTTAAAAACAAACAACAGTTAGGCTATATACGTTTGAATGGTAACTAAAATAAACCTACTGGACATTTATATTAGTTTAATTAAAGTCTTTTAACAATTTCTTTATTCAACATGTATCTATAAATAGTATAATATAATGTCAATGCATAGGTAGTTGTTTAAATAACAACACTTCATTATGAATTTAATGTAGGAGTTTATATGGACAAATAGTCAAATGTGTCAGTAGTATAGGAATGGGGGTATAGGCACAGTCCCCAGGGACGGGGTTTCTCACCCAAAGAGATGTCTTTTTTTTTATCAAAAGGATATAAAAACTGGCTCAACAACTAACCAAAAAACTATACTTAGTTTTGAACTAGGTTAACAACGCCATGTCAAATCCTCGAAAACAAAACCTGAAACTCGTCTCTAGACGCACACAGACCCGATGGCTAATCACTTTCAAATCCAAGTCCGTGGACGCATCCAGACCAAACCGCTAATATCTTTCAAATCCAGTCCGTGGACGCTTCCAGCCAAGTGGCCAACCATATTTTAAAATAAGTGGTCTTTGGAGCGTCGAAGTACTTATCCGTCCCCTTCAAAATAGTTTTAATGTGATAAAACAAACTTGGAAGGAACAGGGTAATCATCCTCGGCGTGGCTACTATTTATATGCTAAAGTATCTTGACCATTGTCTTGAATATACCTTTTATCATCATATACAGACAAGCTATTTAAAAATTATTTTCATAACTACCTATATCATGTTTTTTTAGATCTAATAACTTTCATTTGATGATAAGCCTCTGTCGCCAAGAACAAAATGTTTTTGTAATCACTTTGTACTATTTGCTTTTTAACAACACATTTTTGATATCTTTACATTTCTTTGTGATGACTTCATTGTTCAAAACATATGAATACAATTTACTCCGTAATCCAGCAAATTCAACAATTGGTAAACCACAAGCCTCATCTTTCATTTTTCCAATAACCTTCTTGTTTTCATTGAAGCGAAATTTGTTTTTCAAATCATAATCACTATTATCAAAAATGTCCTTGTTCTTATAAAAATCTGCATATGCATCTTTTGTTTTAATTTCATAACACAACGAATCAGCGTCAGTAAACAATAACTTGTTTTTTTTTTATTATATATTTTTTAATGTAATTGTAGTGAAAATCGTACATTAAGTATTTCGAAATATACATACCAACATAACAAGGACGATTTAAAATTAGTCTGTCTTTCATTCTGTTTATAGCAAATAAATGTTTCATTAAACATTTTACATGAAATAAATGATGATCTTGATGCATATTTTAAAAGAACTTCCTCATCATGTGTCAGCTTAAAGGGAATGTAGCGCCACAGCCAAACTATCTTTATTATTGAGAGTTCTGAAAAAAATGATGATAAACAAAGAAGTTATGATTATGTGAAGGTTCTGTTGAAACAGATATGGAAGCCGCCATTTTGAGAGCTATGACATCACAGTTCTAATGACCATATATGGAATATTTATAAATATGAAAAATTACTGATTAATAGGAAAAAATGACAACTACTATATGAAAAATATGTATACTTAATGGCAATAATGCTTTATATGACCAGTAAAGGATTTTGCATTCATTTGCAGCGACTTTCTTTGCTTTAAATGATTTTTATCAATATTCCATATATGGTAATTTGGAACTATGACGTCATAGTTCTAAAAATGGCGGCTCCCATATTCGTTTTAGAACAACATGTAAATGGTCATATCTTTTTTGTTTATCATCCGATTTTGATAATTCTTTCACCCTTTTCCAAGTTTTTCAGAACTCTCAATAATAAAGCTTGTTTGGCTGTGGCGCTACATTCCCTTTAACATTAGCTCTTTTTCTTAAGTTTTCCATTGTTTTAACAAACACAGAATTGTTCATAGGCTTTAAAACATCTTTCTCGAAAGCATTTTTTTCTGCTGTCCTTTTGGTAGTGTTGAAGTCTATGTATACTTTTAACCATGTTGACTCATCCGACTGTAGTATCCTACGTATTTTGCTAACCTTTAATTCCAACTTTTCATACAGTTCTAAATTTTTGTAATATGTAACATATTTGTTTTTGTCTTTTAATGTCGTTACAAGTTTGTTTACTATGCAAAGTTTTACAATAATCTGACAACCATTCGTATTTTATATTCAAACTTTCTGGAGCGAGAGGATAATCATTATGTGAGTCATCTAACTCTTCGGGATATTCAAGATAACACTCAACAATATAGTTTGATTTTCCTTTTTCAAAACTATCAACCCATTTAATGTTGCCAGTAGGTAATGGCTGGCACATTGCCCATCCATACAAGTTGTTAGCATCAAGGTACATTATATATTTACTTCCTTTCTTACTGTCATAGTTTTTCATATATTTATTGTTAGCCTCTGAATATCTGTTTGCAATGTAGCTCACATCACCTCTCAACCCTTTTTCTACAACAGATATTGCTCATTATCAGTAATCAAATCAAGTTTGTATCCTTTTGTCGTGAAAAATGTTTAATGTGCTATTAATAAAATATTCCACTAAATAAGTCAATACTGAAAATTTAATTCTGGGGATTTTTGTAGACGTCAAATTTTTTGATTGTCGATAATACAAGCTGTTTTGCAAAAGGGTCTGTAATGATAACTCTACTTGGCACATAGTTTCTATCTGTTTTGCATCTGGGTGTTGGTTCACACTTGTCATGAATGTATTGATAGTGTCGAACCTTATTCTCCTACATAGACTTTAATTTGTCCTTATCACCGTTGCAATTTCTCATTGCATATTGCACATGACTTTTTAAAGGCCCAACATTGTCACACAATTAGACGGACCCGGTTTTGCGCCTGAGGATATATTTGTTATTGCTTTTCCATAGACATGGACACGTCAAGTGTCATTTTGATTTACTGTGTCATTTCTATGCTCACGTACCAGTTTATTTATGCTTGCATTTCTATCGTGTACATGGTTGCGCACTTTAATTAATTTAACTAGCAGATTGTGTTTTTTTAATCCGCCAGATTTAAATGTTTCTATTTGAAAAATAAATGAACACATTTTGCAATTATAAGAAACATTGCACATTGTAGTCTTACATACAATTATGTCAGCGCCTCAAAAAATATGTTCCACAGTAGAGGATTAACATGTTTGTTATCGTCTCTAGCCGTAAATACCGCATGATATTTTCATCACGGTGTCATGTCTTTAATAACTGACCGAGCAACTTCGACCGACCAGCAGCACGAGCCTCGGCGTACAACATTATTTCAACTAACAAAAAAAATGTCCCAAATCAGGCGTAACAAAAAGGAGGAAGTGGGGGATGGGTTGGGGTATAGTCAGATATATGTGATATTCCATCTAATTAAAACTATATGTAATACAAGGGTAGGAACGTACGTCACGGACACCTGCAATTCTGATAGCACGTACACGTGTCAACGCTCGATTCGGTGAGTAAAACCTTCTTTTTTTCTATGAGTTCAATGATATTTGTAAAATTGAACTAGTGCAGAGAAGGAAGCCTGCTCTCAATTATATGTAAACGCATGTGACTTTCCAAAAGCATTTACGGTTAAAGGGAATGTAGCGACACAGCCAAACAAACTCTATTACTGAGAGTTCTGAAAAACTTGGAAAAAGGTGAAAGAATTATCAAAATCGAATGATAAACAAAAAAGATATGACCATTTAAAGGTTGTTCTAAAACAAATATGGGAGCCGCCATTTTTAGAACTATGACGTCATAGTTCCATATTACCATATATGGAATATTGATAAATATCATTTTAAAACGAAGGAAATCACTGCAAATGAATGATTTGATTTTACTGGTGATATAAATCATTATTGCCATTAAGTATTATATATTTTTCATACAGTTGCTGTCATTTTTTCCCTATAAATCAGTAAATTTGTATTTATAAATATTCCATATATGGTCATTTAGAACTGTGATGTCATAGCTCTCAAAATGGCCGCTTCCATATCTGTTTTAACAGAAACTTCAAATGATCATATCTTCTTTGTTTATCATCCGATTTTGATAATTCTTTCACCCTTATTCAAGTATTTCAGAACTCTCAATAATAAAGATGGTTTGGCTGTGGCGCTACATTCCCTTTAAGTCCTGAAAACGCGACAAAGTCAATTTGAATTCTGATAGTGCGTACACACAAACACTTGACATTTGAAAACTTGTTAAATTTTGTCTTATTTCAACTTTTCTAAGTGAAAAGAAGCTGAGTCGGAGATTTGTTACTCCAAGCCGTTTTAGATATGCAATGTTCCATGTCATTATTGCCTTGTTTGAAGACGTTAAGAGGGAAAATTAGACATGATAGCGCGTACGAAGTTAGAATTTGAGAGATAGCAAGTACACACAAGAGAAAAGCGCATTTAAACAGATATCACGTACACACAAACCCATAAAAGCAGAAAATGGGGTAAACGTTATTAAGTTCGTTAATTTAATGTTAATTTAATGCAAATAATTAGTTGATATATGGAATGTTTTATATTTTAGATATTCACCATGAGAAGAAAAAATCCAACCTAACTTTAAACAGAAAAAAAGAACGAGAAAAGAGAGAATTGAGGAAATCCATTCATAACAATTTACGAACAATTCCAGTGAAAAACCTTATTCTGGCCAGCAGTACATTTACATGTCCTGGAATCTCACCGAAACTTCACAAGTCGCCAAACGATTCACTGAAGTCGGTTAAACAAAGACATAGTGCAAATTTAACCCCAACACAGTCATCGGCGTAGCTACTATTAGGCCATATAGGCCCGGGCCTATACATCAATTTGAAAAAAGAAAAAAATGAAAAGTCCAAAAATGCAATAAAAACTGAAGCGGGAGGGGATGTGCTCTCCAGTAGGGTGTGGGGTTAAGGATCAACATTTGTTTCTTATTTGATTTTAATGTGTAGGTAATTCAACTTTGTCAAATGTTAATTCTAAAATTTGTCAAAAGATATTTCTTTAAATATCACATAAGTGTTCTGTCAGATACTCCAAAGCGCACCACTACATAGCTAAATGTAAAAAAACTCCGGGGGAGCATGCCCCGGACCCCCTAGTTTGTCGGGCCTATATATGCATTTCAGGTCAGCTACGCCCCTGACAGTCTCCAGTCACCAAGCGGTTGGCTTTCGAGACGGAAACACGTGAAGGTATTTGTAAAATGCAAAGTTTATTTGAAAGCAAATAAAGTAAAAATGTTCATACACATTTTTGAATTGATGACGACAGTAAAGTTATGGCATCTGCATTGATACAATTTAGCGGATGTATTGCTTTTAATTAAATACAATGGTATTTTATTTTCCCAAGCACACTTTGTGTTTTGGAATGACAGGCGATACAAGTGTGAAAAGCATTTGGCCCCAACTCACAATATTCGAAATCAGATGCGACAATTTTTAAAAATACCGAAAGCACTATAGTTAAGAAATGATGTTTCGGATATATCGATGATATTGATTTGGGATTTTATTTTGCCCGAAACATCGACTGATGGCGCTGTTTTTGTGTCACCTTTTCGAAGAAAAATGCGATACGTAGGGATCACTTTGTCGTCCGTCCGTCAGTCCATCAGTCTGTCAGTTCGTCAGGCGGTCACAAAAACTTAACGTTGGCTATAACTTTCTCATTTCTAGATATTTCTTCATCAAACTTTCAATATGTACTAATTTTGACAACATCGGCATGACCATACTAAAATATAAAGGTCAGGGTCACAATGAAGGTCATTATATGGGTTAAATACTGATTTTTTCCTAATAAAAAAACTTAGGCTAGTTTGTCAAGGTAATTTATCAGGTCCAAAAAACCTTGTTATACTGACAAACCGCTGACAGGCGACACACGTGTTCCGGGGAACACCCGTCTAGTTATTGGTATACATGGATGACCTACACTGAAAATTGAGCACGACCGTTGTTCAATACGAAATAGGCTAAACAGTCTTTGAATATATCCTCATTTTAAACCTACTTTCATATTTGCTATTCTGTCTAAACTGGACTCTAAGACTTGTTTGTGTGTTTCAGGTCCATATTATATTGCGACGAAATCACCGGGTCTCCCTCTACACAAGACGCACCAGGACAATGTGACTCTTGGAGATAATGATGACCCGAGTGATCTTGCTGGGTTCATTTATGAGGACGAAACATCCAATGATTTGAGACCGGGTGAAAGTTCTGCAAATTGGGAAGATGATGATGGACTTAAACAAGACATTCGAGAAATGATGGAGTTGGCACCGGACGTCATTAAAAAACTCGCCAAAGAAGGAATTAAGAATGTGTTTCTAGATTGTTTCCGGCAAATACATTCGGGTGTCCAGCCAGTAAAAAATATGGCATTCTTGTTGTGGACTGAAGTTGCTGCGTGGTATGGTGAGGAGACGACATCTTCTATGAGATATAGTGAAGAAAGCAAGACATTTTGGAAGCTCGGTTGGCAGTTATTTGGCGGGAAATTTCTGAGATTTATGTCTGGATTTAAAAACACTTCGCAAGTTGTCGCGGGTGAAGCCAGAAGAGGCAGATGCGAGCCTGTTAAATCAGATATAAATCTCGTTGTTCCGAGTCAATCAAATTACGCCACATGAATCATTTTCCGTTTTTTTTTGTGCCAGACTATAACATTATTGGGGAAGTTGAACTGACTGGGGACGGCGTCTGACGTGTACATTTGTATACTATTAACACACATTTGATTTACAGGCATCATTTGAGAAATGTCAGAATGTACCTACCCAATCACATGCAATTTTATGTACGCGCTATCCATCATTTTCTCAATTATTCATGTTGTGTGCACGTGCTATCTCTCAAATTCTGACATGGAACATTGCATATCTAAAACGGCTTGGAGTAACAAATCTCCGGCTCAGCTTCTTTTCACTTAAAAAAGTTGAAATAAGACAACATTTAACAAGTTTTCAAATGTCAAGTGTTTGTGTGTACGCACTATCAGAATTCAAATTGACTTTGTCGCGTTTTCAGGACTTAACCGTAAATGCTTTTGGAAAGTCACATGCGTTTACATATAATTGAGAGCAGGCTTCCTTCTCTGCACTAGTTCAATTTTACAAATATCATTGAATTCATAGAAAAAAAGACGGTTTTACTCACCGAATCGAGCGTTGGCACGTGTACGTGCTATCTGAATTGCAGGTGTCCGTGACGTACGTTCCTACCCTTATAGTAACAGCTATCTTTTACTACCAAAACAAAGTTATAATAGGCAAGAAACACATGTTTATAGAAGAAAAACCTTTCAAAATAACGGGCCGATGAGGGACTCGAACCCACAACCTTCGCCTTAGAGGGGCGACGCTCTAATCCAGTTGAGCTAACCGGCCATTTCGCTATTGTCAGTAATATTTAGATATTTAAACGAATAATATTATGATGCAATAGCTTGTATGAGTCTACAAGGTCACGTGTTATTTATTGGAGAAATCGATGTTTACGGATGGCGAGAGGCATACCTCTTACCTATTATACAGTAATGGTTCTAATCCGAGCCTTCTCTACCCTAAAAGCCTTTTTGTGTGTGTGTGTTTGTTTCGGTAATCCGAGCCTTCTCTGACCCTAAAAGCCTTTATTATTTATTTATTTTTGGTGACTTTTTAGAACAGCCAAATGAAATATCAAATCGTAAAAAGGGCTGGTAAGGTCTGAGAAGGCTCGGATTATAATGGTTCTACCCAGGAAAAAAAGTGGTCTGCCCACTACACTCCCCCTCCCCCCCCCCCCCCCCCCCCACCCCCCATACAAAAAAATAAGTATGTCCTTAAAATGAGTTAAACCACAATTCAAACAAACAAACACACACAATTACCTGAACGTTGAGCGATATTGACAAATTGATCAGCAATCCGAGCCTTCTCTGACCTTACCAGTCTTTTTACGATTTGACTGTGTACCCTAAAAAGCCACACAAAAAAGAGAAGGCGTTTAGGGTCAGAGAAGGCGTTGGATTAATTGATCAGCATTTCTCGGACTCATATCTGCATCTAGTTCAACTGTGTGCTAAAATCAAAACTACCAAATTACAATATCAGAAACAATAAAAAGACAATGAAATTGTTATAAATCAGTAATCAGACGTTATATATGGGTATGTGAAACAAATATAGCTGTCACTGTCCCATGTTATTTATTGGTTCTACTTATTCAGGTATAAATAAAAATAAATATAGATCTATTTCGTTTACATGCCATGACTATTATAGTACATACTTTGCTTATGATTTTAGTACAATTGTGTTTCTCAAGACGAGTGGGATTTTGTGGTGGCACATTGTTAGACTCCATCCCCATTGTATTCGATTAAAAAATACGTGTTTTGTTCACTCATCCGTAAATGTATCATGACAATTCATTCATAAATGTCGTTGGGGGGATCTAGGGGGAATTTCCAGAAGTACGGTTAAATTAATGACCACTTGATTTGGCAAATACTACTTTATTCCTGTGTGTGTCGCGGATTTATTTTTTAGTTTAATAAGAAACACTTGTATTCGGTCATGCGGGTATCGTTTATTCCGGGAAATAGCGTTGAATCGGCAATCATCGGCAATGTCCACCAAAGAAGGACAGTGGCGATAAATAACCCGTGCGTATGTAGTGAATCAGTCATTTGTTTTGTTGCATGTGAGTGAATGAATAATGGCATTAACCTTTAAATTTGACATTCGCTCTTTTCTTTCTCTAGGTTTACCACCACTAATTACATGTAAGCCTCCGAGGTGTAGAAGCCTCCGAGGTGTAGTCGAATGTAGTTCCTATAATAAAAAGTAATCCCTCCTTTTTTGATGAAAACGGGCATTAAAAGTAGGGGAAAACTGCCCATTCCTATTCGATTTTGCAGGTTTTGTCGTGCCTACATTTAGCGCCTGAGGATATATTTTTAATTGCTTTTCCATAGACACGGAAACGTGCCAAGTGTCATTTTGATTTACTGTGTCTTTTCTATGCGCACGTACACATTTTTTTATGCTTGCATTTCTATCGTGTACATGGTGGCGCACTTTAATTAATTTAACTAGCAGATTTATTCTTTTAATCTGCAAGAATTAAATGTTTCTATTCGAAATATAAATGAAAAAAAATATGCAATTATACGAAACATTGCACATGTCTTACATAAAAGTATGTCAGGGCCTCAACAAATATTTTCCACAGTAGAGGATTAACATGTTTGTTATCGTCTCTAGCCGTAAAATGTCCGTGATATATTTTCATCAAGGTGTCATGTCTTTAATAACTGACCGAGCAACTTTGACCGACCAGCAGCGCGAGCCTCGGCGTACAACATCATTTCAACAAAAAAAATGTCCCAAATCAGGCGTAACGTGGGGTATAGTCAGATATATATATGTGATATTCCATCTATTTAAAAATATATGTAATAGTAACAGCTATCTTTTACTACCAAAACAAAGTTATAATAGGCAAGAAACACATGTTTATAGAAGAAGAAAAACACCTAGAAAAGAGTTTCAAAATAACGGGCCGATGAGGGACTCGAACCCACAACCTTCGCCTTAGAGGGCGACGCTCTAATCCAGTTGAGCTAACCGGCCATTTCGCTATTGTTACTAATATTTAGATATTTAAACGAATAATATTATGATGCAATAGCTTGTATAATGACTGTCAAGTCGTTAAGTATACAAGGTCACATGTTATTTATTGGAGAAATCGATGTTTACGATGGCGAGAGGCATACAGCTTACCTATACAGTAATGGTTCTAATCCGAGCCTTCTCTAACCCTAAAAGCCTTTTTATGTGTGTGTGTTTGTTTCGGTAATCCGAACCTTCTCTGACACTAAAAGCCTTTATTTATTATATTATTTTTTTGGTGACTTTTTAGCACAGCCAAATGAAATATCAAAATCGTAAAAAGGGCTGGTAAGGTCAGAGATGGTTCGGATTATAATGGTTCTACCCAGGAAAAATAAAGTCGTCTGCCTCCACTACAACACCCCAAACCACCCCTCCCCCACCCCACAATTTTTTTTTATTGCCTTACATGTGCTATTAAAATGAAGTAAAACCCCATTCAAACAAAGACACACACACAATTACCTGAACGTTGAGCGATATTGACAAATTGATCAGCAATCCGAGCCTTCTCTGACCTTACCAGTCTTTTTACGGTTTTGATATTTCATCTTGGCTGTGTACCCTAAAAAGCCACACACAAAAAAGAAAAAAAGAGGCTTTTAGGGTCAGAGAAGGCTCGGATTAATTGATCAGTATTTCTGACTCATATCTGCATCTATTTCAACTGTGTGCTAAAATCAAAACTACCAAATTACAATATCAGAAACAATAAAAAGACAATGTAATTGTTATAAATCAGTAACCAGACGTTATATATGGGTATGTGAAACAAATATAGCTGTCACTGTCCCATGTTATTTATTGGTTCTACTTATTCAGGTGTAAATAAAAATAAATATAGATCTATTTCGTTTACATGCCATGACTATTAACATACTTTGCTTATGATTTTAGTACAATTGTGTTTCTCAAGACGAGTTTGATTTTGTGGTGGCACATTGCTAGACTCCATCCACATTGTATTCGATTAAAAAATACGTGTTTTGTTCACTCATCCGTAAATGTATCATGACAATTCATTCATAAATGTCGTTGGGGGGATCTAGGGGGAATATCCAGAAGTGCGGTTAAATTAATGACCACTTGATTTGGCAAATACTACTTTATTCCTGTGTGTGTCGCGGATTTATTTTTTAGTTTATAGTAGCTTTAAATAAGAAACACTTATATTCGGTCATGCGGGTATCATTTATTCCTGGAAATAGCGTTGAATCGGCAATCATCGGCAATGTCCACCAAAGACGGACAGTGGCGATAAATAACCCGTGTGTATGTAGTGAATCAATCGTTTGTGTTGTTGCATGTGAGTGAATGAATAATGGCATTAACCTTTAAATTTGACATACGCTCTTTTCTTTCTCTAAAGGCGATATCGTTTGCAAAAAATAGCATATTTAAGAAAATCAAGGGCTATAACTCCGGTGTTACTTGTCCAATCTGGTTTTTTTAACCTGTCTGAGCGTTTGTTAATATCAAAACATGGCCAAATTTGGTAAAGATCCTCCTAAAAAGTAAAGGCCCTATTGTCTTAACGAGACAACATATGGCATATTTAAGAAAATCAAGGGCTATAACTGAGGTGTTACTGGTCATATGTTCCTGTCATCACACAGTTCCGCTACAGATGGAGGCGTAACAACGTCCTCAGGAAGTTGATCGTAGTTGACCGATATACTAGAAAGAGACGGAATTAAAGGAATGGCAGAAGATATGTACAAGTAACCAGAGGTGGGATCCAGAAGTAGTAAATGGGTATATTTAGCCCCACGACTGCGCATGCGCAGACTGACGTCATCAGATGATGATAAAATTGTGAAATGTTTTTCTATTATTAGGATATGACAAGAACAGACATGTTTCTGTCGAATGTTTTTGACGCCATCTATTTTTAGGATATGATGAACAGACAGATGATTTTCTGAACCAGTGTATTTATTTCTAAAGTCTCCCAGTTTCAGAGATCCTTTATAGATTATCAGAATAAAAATCTTCAATAACACCTTACGGTAGGCCATTAAGCACAGTGTATGCACCAGTTTAACACATGTGATACATGAACTTCAGTGCATCTGTATATCAGAGAGAGAATACAAGTGAATTAAAACTCGTATACTAGTAACTGTATTAATAGTTATCGAATAGTATTGAACTTTATACTATCTGAAAGATAAATCATTCAGCTACATTTATGTCACTGGTCATAACACGTTTTTCACAATAATAAGGAAATTTATAACAGGGAGGAAAATACATGTTTTGACAGACTAGCTTTCCCTAATAAAACACGATGCTATATTGTATTATGTATCAAATGGCGTGTGTTTATTTAAATGAATTATTGAAGAAATGAGTTTTCAGATAATTCATTTTTAAATGTATTAGATGAGTCAAAGTGACTTCTTAAATAGCCAAGACAATATTTTGTGAGGAAAGAAAGCATTAAACATTTATTGGACGAATGCAGATACGCCAATGAATAATACAAATAGTGATTTACGCGATATAACTGAATAACAAAACACTGCTATTTCTTTAAATATTATTTATAAATTTTAATACGTAGAATATAGATCGACATTTATAAACACACCTTAAACTGACTGTCCTTTAAACAAACCAACATCACCAACAATAACAACAACACCTAAACAACAACTACTACTACTGCTGCTACTACTACAACAACTACTAGTACTACTGCTACTAACTACTACTAACTACTACTACTACTACTACTACTGCTGCTGCTACTACTACAACAACTACTAGTACTACTGCTGCTACCGGTAATTGTGACTGACAGGTCTAAATTGATAACGATTATTCTGCTAAGAATCAGACCCTAATCGCTAGAAAACTTTCTTATAATGTCTGCAATACTAGTCTTAGAGTTAATACACTACACACATTTGAAAATATACGGCAATTGTGAGACCTAATCGATGAAATAATAACAACACACTGCTATTGATTTAACTAAAATTGTTATTGTAAAATGTATACACAGCGTAGTAAATATATATAAAGTTTACATTAATTGTTTAAATTGACTGCAAGTAGAAACAAGCCAATCTGTTGCCTGACGTGTAAGTCACAATGGTGAGCGTTAGACGTAAAGTTCAACTTCTTCAAGTCTTCGTCCAGGAAGTAAAAACGAACGCGTTCTTGTCCCACTCGAATAAGCGGAACGTATGTAGAATTGTCATACCGCTCACATAAGTATTTCTTATAATTTCTAAAAATAGATAGCACCGACAGAAACATATCTGTTCTTGTCCTATCCTAAAAATAGAAAAGCAGTTCACAAATAATTCATCATCTGATGACCTCAGTCTTCGCATGCGCAGTCGTGGGGCCAAAGAGCCCTATTTACTACTTCCAGAGCATATTGCTGGGAAATGAAGGCATATTTGGGCAAGAATCTAGCTACACTCAGACTTGACATTGTGCTGTGGACTCCCAATCCAAACAGCTTGTTATGATGGAGCTTACTGTGCCATTGCAGGATAGATGCCAGACAGCTATGAGAGCCATTCACGGGAAATTTTAAAACAGATGTTAACCGTTTCTAAATCTACTGACGACGAGGTATGATAACGTATATAACTTAAATTGCATAATTTGAGAATCCAAACTCTATAAAGACGTAATATATACGCTTTAACCAGCCAAGCTAAACCTCCTAAACTGGAGCGTCAAAATCAGTTAACAATTCATAAATCATTTCTCGCATATTCAATCACGGCTAGTGTAAAAAACCCTTAACACAATTTACGTTTAATCGGCACATATACCTTAATTATTATTGACCTGAACTTTGATAAATGTTCTTTTAGCGTAATTTTGCCGTTATTTGGCGGGTTAGTTTCTTGAAATTATATGCAAGCATGCTCACAGTCAGAATGATACTCGATTAATAAACGTGCTGTTTGTACTATCAAAGTCAAAAAGTGCCGTCGTGGTGTAATGGTTAATATCATGAATTAGGATCAATTAGTTCAGTCCAAGTCAGAATCGATTTGGGCTAATTATAACAACTAAGTATTTCCCACCTTACCAGTCTTCCGGATGAGACTTAGAGTCCCTATCCCGCCAACAACAAGCACATTTTACAAGAGACGTACACCGTTTCTAAACCTACTGATATATAACACATGTTTTGAGAATCCAAACTCTGTAGACATAATATACTCAGTTGCAAAAGAAACTGGACACTTTGAACATTTTACTTTACACCCTATACTCTTTATCAAGCGATAGTCCCTTAATGATTCGACCTATTGAAAAACAAATGATAACATGATATTGGCAATGCAATGATAAAAACTTTGGTATCAAACATGGCATATTCATTTTGGAATTTGGCAATTTAATTCTAAAAAAACTTTATACAATTAAATCTAAACAAAACTCAATGTCCACTTTCTTCTGAACTTGAGTATGTAAATGACTTTAACCAGCCAAGCCAAACCCCAGAACTGGAGCGTCGAATTAAGAGTTACCAACTCATAATTCATTTTAAGCATATTCAATCATGGGTATTTTACATGGCATATTCATTTTGGAATTTGGCAATTTAATTCTAAAAAAACTTTATACAATTAAATCTAAACAAAACTCAATGTCCACTTTCTTCTGAACTTGAGTATGTAAATGACTTTAACCAGCCAAGCCAAACCCCAGAACTGGAGCGTCGAATTAAGAGTTACCAACTCATAATTCATTTTAAGCATATTCAATCATGGGTATTTTACCGCGAATATACGCACATCATTTTTTATACGACATGAACAACTGGACAGAGTTTTGATAAACGGTTTTGCCGTTATTTGGCGGGTTAGTTCCTTTAAAGACGAGGTCCCGACATACAACCAATGCACTTTAAAACGTCCAGACATGATGCCGAGGCAGTTAATCGCATTCGCAACATCTCGTACACAGCTTCGCATGGATCCCGAAGAATGACGTGTTGGCCGAGCGTTCGCGATTGCAGTTAATAATCGGTGGGTTGAGGCACAGGTAGCGGTGTTGGGAACCAAACAAATAAAAAATAACTTGTTATTTGTTGAAAACTGGGACGAAAATGACAGGGATCGGTGCATACTCATGTTCACTTTTGTACGAGGGTAAACTTTTTTTTGCAATTTCATCGTACCTATCGATGATTGCAAGTAATAATAGACAAGTTAAAATACTGTTCGCGGTAGTTTTTAATTAGGTTATGAATTTGATTTTAACAAAAAATGCTTTTTAAACTAGACAAATTTTGAAAAGAAAAAAAACCTCGTTGATAATCATGTTCATTTTTGTACAGTGGTTAACTTTTTTGCACTTTAATCGTACGAAGACATACTGAAATAGTGTTTGCTGTAGTTTTTAAGTCGGTTATGACTTTTATGGTAAGAAAAAGGTATTTTGAGATTTGTTATCAGAAAAATGGCAAGCTATACATTTTAATCTTTAATTTGTTATAAAGGATCCCCAGGACTCGATCTCGCACCATGGGGTATTGTGCACTAGTCTTCCATGTGTCCTTGTGTTTATTGTAAATTAGTGTCCTATGGAGCCCTGCTGAAAACAACATATTTTAACTTTTCCTAAAAAAATGTCCCATAGTATACTGTAGTCTGATTTTTTTGACTTTTTTATTATTATTATTTTTAGTTCTCAACACTGATACCGCTACCTGCGGGTAGAGGGACTATAATCCTTAATATTACCAGGGTCGATATTATACATATTAACTTATATTGACCCTGTAATTACACACACATGCCTAGGTGCTATTTTTGATGCCTGATAAATACTTCAAGATTGCTGTGATCATTTAATGATAGCCCATGCTCCAGGCCTGCCAAAACGTTTAACACAAAAATCTTGAGATTTTTAAAATTTAAGATTTTAAAGCGCGCGAAGAACATTTTTAAATGGAAATTTGGAGCGAGCGACTTCATTTTCGAACGTATTTATTTTAAACCCCAAATTTAAATTTGTGTATGCAATTAATACAAGTTGATGCATTGTTTGATAGTTATATAAAATAACAGGTGAGTGTGTAATCCCACTCCCCCCCCTTGAATCCGGAATACCAGATAAATTGAAGACGGAGTCCGGAATAGGCTCTAAATTACAGCCTGAATCCGGAATACTGTTTGAGTTCAAACTGCGCCCTTAATTTACTTTTGTTTTGTTTGTTTGTATGGTGTTTTACGTCACTTTCAACACATGTAAGGTTATATATGACGGTCGATTGTTTTGTGGTGGAGGCAGACCTCCCACTTTTCCTGGGTAGAACAAGTACTGTACACCTCCCGCCATCCGTAAAAATCATCAGTATTTATCGACATGCACACTAACTATAAAAAATCGCCCCAAATACAAATCAGTAGTTGTGTATTAATTACTGGTCCTTTGGGATAAGCAAGTCCAATCTTACGTAGAATACTGCTTAAGCCGGTGCTAGCGGGCGTGAGAGGTGTTGCACCTTATATTACCTGTCAATAAATACAGAAAAGGGATCCATTGGAAGCAACAAACACAAACAAGAGATAAAATTTAAGTAGCGGACTCGATTTTATTGAGTCTGTTCATGAGAGTAATGTAAGTGCAACACCTCTCACGCCTCCTAGCACCGGCTTACTTACAGAAGAAGATGTGCGTCTTCGGCTCATTATTCAAAAACGACTTCAAGTTATCTCATTCTACTCGTTCTGCCATCAGAAATCATCCATAGTGTCTTTAAAAAGGCGCTTTAATTCATTAGTTACTGTATAGTCTCCCAACACCATGAGAAGAAATCCACAAGGAATGCCGTACTCAACCAGAAGGAACTTTTTGAGCCCTGCGGGCTCTGCTAATTGTGCTTCTGAGACACATTGTCCAAATAGTGGGGCAGATTGGTGAAAAAAATGTGCATTGTTTGATAAAAGCACCAAACTTTGCACATAGCTAGACAATACCATACTGAAAAAAAATGGCTATGGACCCACGCCAGATTTTTCAAAATGGCCGCCATTTTCAAAATGGCCGCCAAATATGTAATAAATAATCAGTTGATCCTATATGTATCAGGTTTTAACAACATATATTATGGCAATCGTAACAAATTCCGCAAAATAATAGACAAAGGGTCATGCAATACAATCTGGGTATATTTTAAGTTCAAAATGGCTACCGTTTTCAAAATGGCCGCCAAAATGTGTTGAAAATAGTAAAATTTCTAATTCGTTTAATAGTTGTTTGTAAGAAAGTAATTAATATGTTGAATTTGTACACTCAGTTGTCTTGGCATATTATTTGTTTGTTAATATTGTAATAAAGAGTTATTTAGAAGCACCCTATGGTTATTGTGTTGAGGAATTTACCAGTTTAAATCACATTTCACTTCCGGTTGACTCTAGGTTTTCTCCAGCCTTTGGAATTTCTGAAGGGTACTGAACTAATTTTCTTATCAGAAACTTCATTATAAATATATTTATAAAATCCTAAAATACATTGACTTGGTAAACCTTATTTACAAGACAAAACATAAACAAAACCTAAACGTGAAGACATCTTATTCTAACGGATTAACTGCGTCAAAACTATATAGTTGCCGAGCAGAAATGAAATTGGCCTGAAACCCAATGTGAAGATCATAATGGCATTTTGCGTTGAAACCTTCGTATTTAAAATGGAGGTACTTAAAACAATCTGAGACTTGTTTGAAGACTATAGATGGACCAGTGCCCATGAGGCAATTATGACACTGCATATTCATTATGTGATTACCATACTTATGGTAAACCGGGCTTACGCCTTAAACCATTGCATATTGCACATGACGATCATAAAGAGAAACCAAAAGTTCGCAATTGCAGTACTGTTCAGTTACACTTTAAATCTTAAAATTAGTCATCTCTGTGTGTGAGATAAACTTCATTAGTGTTGTCTCATCAATACCCAATAAACTAGCTCACAAGCAGAAATACAAGATTGTGAAAGAAGATGCAGGTGCAGTAGGTGCTGTTTACACATCGCAGCTTCCACACTGGATGATCTCTGAACCAGGTATGGTTATAGAGTTATCTGTTAATTTCAGTTATCGCAATAATTCATCAGGTGCTGCCTATGAAAATACTCTGATCTTTTCCATCATGAACAAGTTAAAGATATTCATAAGACAGTTTGAGTGACACAGTAGAGGAGTTAGAAAATATATTTAAGGACAATATTGAGGTTTTACTGGTACTTGACTTACGTTACATAGACGACTCTCGTGTGACAGAAGTTGCAACAAATAGGTAAATTATGTAATGCAAAGCATAACACATTTGTAACAGAGCTTATAGATGACATAACCAAGTCTGTCTTAAAACAGATAAACCAGAACATGTTTTCTTTCCTCAGTGGTCACCTACAACAGATGCTATAACTTGCTTTCTTTTCTCGCATATATATATGTATCATATTAGGTTCTGATTAACGGCAGATTAGGGTGTCTCACCAGCCTTTTCTAACTTTGGAAAACTTTTTTGGATTTTAATCGGACTATTCGAGCTGCCTTAAAATGCATTTTAATGCTTGGAAAACATTAGTAAGTATGATCAACAAGATCCTTTACACATTTTTGAATGTCACTTGCAGAATGTTTAGTATGTGACGGCTATCATGCAAAACAAAATCAGAGCTCTGGCTAACTGGCATAGCAATCGGTTGCGGCTAGAAGAGAAACTAAAAACACGTTCATTAAAACAGAGATGAAGATGTGCCTTGTATCAGACAACGAGAATCTAGGACTGATCTCGATCATTTCACTAAGATGATATGATACAATGCGTGTGATGCATGTGGCAGGTGGCAAACAATACTTCATTAAACTTATGCTATATACAGTAGACACAGACGTTGTATTACTTGTTATAGCAGTGGTAATGTAAATACAGTTAGATGAGCTATGTGTTAGTTTTAGGAGCTTGGAATCACTTTAGGTGATTCGTTGCACACTGTATTGCCCATTCATTAGTTCATATAAAATAAGACGAATAGTTGCTTTTCACACTTACTAGATGCAATGAAATATCTTCATTTGCTGAAAAAGGTAAAACCTGTGCATGGAGAATCTGGCAATACTATGTTGGGGTTGAACAAGCTTTCCAATTCCAAAATGTGTTCTTGTTGAAAAATGTATGACAACAGGAAGTGCATGTTCGACAAGAGGAAGTGCTGTTGATGTCGCAAAGAATGGTTGACATTCAATGGTTCCAAGATACAACAAGTCCATGTCACCAATTGATGTAGCTCTTTTCAAGGACACCTGCCGAGTTGTTTACAGGTTGTAATTGGACATTGTTGTAGACATGGCCTTTAGGTCCACCTTTGAAATGCCTACATCCGGTGACTGCGGTTGGAAGAGGGTATGTTGAAGCCATTCTCGATAACACTACCACAGGCATCAGCGTTTGCAAGGGATTTATTAAATGTAGATGTCAAAGAGACAAGTGTGTTCCAATTTAAAACAAAGTGTTAAAGCAGAAATGATGTTTACAGTCTTTTAAAAATGGGATGTTGGGTACTGTGACTGTGATTAAGAAAATGCATACCATTCAGATCATAGATAGTAAGATAAGATTACATTTATGTTAGCTGTCATTTTGAAAATGTTCAAATGATATGACCACTTATTACATTTGAATTTGTGTATATAACAAACTTCTTTTTGATTTTGTTTTCTGATAGTGTCTTGTTAATATTGTTTAAATCAACAAATGTAATTTAAGGTCGTAATTAAATCTTAATTACGATAAATTGGAGATGAAAAATATTGTTCAAGCATCCATTCCGATATGTTTTCTCCAAGAGTTTAGAAGACTCGGCAAGCTTGATTTTTTTTATAACCTGCGGCGTCCCATTAGTTTTGTTACTTATATGCATGTTTTAAAATCAGTTTTTATAATTATATAAATAGTTCAAAGCAAATTAGTTTTACATATTACTCATTGGGGAATATATTGCACCAATACAATATTAAAACTTGTTATACAATAACCACAAACAATTAAAAATTCTGCATTGTATTTAAGTATATGCAAGAAGTTTTAAAGTTAACCTGATATTGGATTAATCAATTTGGATGCTTGATAAATGATTCAAGATTGTTGCGTATACCTTTAATAGTGTTTTACCAAGTCACTGGATGTATACTTACGAGTTATTATATACTAAAAGCCGCTAATAGAGATGAGACTGAAACTTAAACACACTTCAGAAATGCTTAAGGCTAAAGACAACTGAGACAAAACTAGTCTCAAAGTTGCATAGTATGTTTACATGTGTAAAACCCCTAACCCCTGAAGTATAGGGGTGTATCTAACAACTATTTATTGAAGTATAGACATACACATAAATATATTAAGACAACACCCTTTGTAAAACACATCAACATTTTGATTGCTCTATAAAAATATAAAATTTAAAAAAAAGCGGGTTTTGGCGGCCATTTTGAAAATGGCGGCCATTTTGAAGAAAAAAATGACCCAAATTATATGGCATATTTTATTGTCTATCAATGTTCTGAATTTAGTGTATTTACAATAACAAGTTTTGATGAAATCAATTAATTATGGGCTTCATTAATTCTTTATGGAATATTTGGCGGCCATTTTTCAAAATCTGACGTGGGTCCATAGCCAGAAATGTTAAGCAGAGTATTGTCTAGCTATGTGTCAAGTTTGGTGCTTTTATCACAAAATGCACAATTTTACCAATATATGTCACCAATCTGCCCCACTAAAAGCTTCGCATTTGCATACCAAAATGTGAGACGACATTTGAATTGAATTGGATTTTATAGTGACGCCAACAGACTTGCAGTTAAGGTCATATGGCAACTTTCCAGCTTCCACTGGTCGTGCATGGGTGGGCACCTGGGTAGAACCGCAGATACTTTTTTTTTGTGGGGTGGGGAAGGGGTTGCGCTACTGTACCATCGTAACAAATGGAGGTTTTCGATTAAATGAGAAAACTGTATTTACTGAATTAGACTCGTTTTAAATAAATTTCCATAATCGCGTCCACGTCCAAAATACTAGTCTGTGTCCCGCGTGCCACACCTCTGTGTCCGTAATACGCTCCAAATCAGCCTGAATCCGGCGTCCGAAAAGGGTGCGGGTGGGGGTGGTTTCACCCTCACAGATTAGCATAGTAATTACCACATTTCTTTTTTATTTTTTTATTTTTTATGAAAGTGCACTTACTCACAGACCTAATAACAATATTATTAATATGTCTGTGACTTACTTTTCTACACAGATGCGTACTAAATGATACAAATTATAATCTTCGTACACAGCAACAGCTGTTATAGTGGTCTACCACACACTACCGCACACAAGGAGTTGCCAGTTCCTCAGTTAGGTTATTAATCAATTAAAGAAGGAACTAATTATGTCCTTAGATGTTAATTGCATATTCAGTCCGTGCATTACACGGATGACCCCCACTGATTCAACACGTGTATATACTGACATCTGACTAGGGATCATAACAAGACCATTTCGGAAAATAGCTGATGAACTGTGAAAGTATAGTTTTTTAAACACAGACATATTAATCAAAATGTTATTAGGTCTGCGTTTTAAATCATGACCATTTTGTTTTGGAGGATTTCTTTTCTTCGAGTAGTGAGTTTCGAGTTGTAAAAAGTGAGTTTCTAGTCAGAAAAAGTGAGTCACTAGTCAGAAAAAGTGAGTTTCGAGTTGAAAAAAGTGAGTTTCGTGTTGAAAAAAGTGAGTTTCGAGTCAGAAAAAGTGAGTTTCGAGTAAGAAAAAGTGAGTTTCGAGTTGAAAAAAGTGAGTTTCGGGTCAGAAAAAGTGAGTTTCATTAAAATCACAAAGTTAAATTAATTCTGAATGGTCTGCTGCAATTTATAGATAAGTTTACATTGATGTAGCAATTGATCATTTAGTAATTTAGTTAATACATATTTCAATTTTACACTGACCCTGCATGTTGTAGCATATTTCTATTGATAGAACAAAATCAATGTACAGTTTCATTAAATCTATCAAGATTTCATTTTGCATAGGAATCAATTATTGAAAGTATATTTCATGATCTGACACTAAAACACATTTCATAAAATTATGTCTACATGAGTTCCCCAATTTGATTAAAATACATTAACTATCAATTTAATCATTTAAATATTAAGAAAAATTTTTGTTTTGAGGGAAAATCCGGAGATTGTACACTTAAATCCTGAGATCCGGAGAGCGACTGAAAAATCCAGAGATTTGGCAGGCCTGATGCTCTAATTGGAGTTTATCAAACATACACGGGCCTTTTTGACCCAAATTAATGTATCGAATTATCAGTACCCCATGAAGCGCCCCATGTATCGTTCGATAACGTGATTCCAGGGATCGTGGGATTTCCCATGTAAACATGAACAAAATGGCGGCGGAGTATTTCAATGTTGTTTATCTACGATTTGTTTTAGCGATTTTATTCTTTTTCGCGATTAATGCTATAGGTAAGTGCATTTGTTTTATTTTTCATAACATTACTGTTCGAATTCACGCATTCTTCGTGAAAACAAATAGCAGATTTTCTTTAAAATTAACTTCAATGTTTTACGATGTATTGTAGTCTTTACTAACACTAACAGTAGAGCCTTGAGGCGCGGGTTGTTTATGTATATGTAACCATAATTTGTATATACTGCGATCTTTAAAAACAATTTCTTAATATTCACAAATTGTTAATGTTGTTTTAAAAGGTTATATATGATAATTGTTCTATGGTGATATGGATGACAGGACAGTCACAAGAATAAGGAGTTTAAATTAAGAGACCACATTTGGCAATCTTGTTTTTTTCCCTGTTAGGCCCACAAAAAAAAAAAATAGGTGTGTTTCCTATTGCATGCTCTAAAACAGTAGGGTAGGTCGGTAGACATTATATTTTTTTTAGCGAAATATTGTGATTCTATTTATCTCATAAACCCCATATTGTACAATTTGATGATACAACTGAAAGTTTCTCGGTGATGTTGTCAGTTTACCTCAATATTGCCCCAGTTAAATTATGCATTCTCTTGTTACAAATAATAGGACACTTTAAACCAGAAGACTTTTGTTTTACGACATGCATTTTACTAACACGTTTAATAGTTAATTAGCATCGCATTGTTTACCTGATTTGTTTGTATGGTGGTTTACATCATTTTCAACACATGAAAGATGTAGAAGTAGAAAAACGTTAAACTTTGAATGTATCATATGACATTCCAAGCAAATCATATGGCTTACCTATATATTTCCTGCTTTTGCTGGTTAATTTGGTAATAGTTTGCATATACCACCATGGCCAGTGGATTACAGAAAATATAGAATGATGTTGTGTTTCACTTTGATGTAAGCTACATGTATGTGGTAAATCATTGTTCAGAACAAATTGAAAAAAGAAACACAATAAAAAAATTAATTTAGTGTCGGCCCCTTAAAAATAGGGTCGGTTGGGCCATCGGAAACGCAGACCTGTATTGTTTGTATTTGGCCTTAGTTTTTCTACATGAATATGCATTGTTCAATCATTAATATTAATTATAAGAATAGTATATGGCAATTTTTTTTTTTTTTGCATACTACTAATTAATTGTTGATTATTTTGTACCAGTATTTATATTTAAACTGATGGTAGAATAAGAAAAACTCTCAATTTTATTTAATTATATACAAGCAGATTTAAAGTCAAAATGATATTGCATTAATAAGTCGAGACACTAATTTGAATACACTAATTTTAATACTTGACAAAAACTTCAAGATTGCCATGTGTCCCTTAAATGCACCGACTCTTGTAACCCTTGCATGACGAGCAAATAATGGGTAGTGCTACGACTGATTGACCGGTGTCAGAATAATGTGACTGGCGGGTGTGGGGGTATCATGTCTACTACGGCGTGGTATTCCAGTGTGGCAGCACTATAAAGAAACCATTGAGTTCGCTGCCTCAAGTAGACATATCACATCACGCAACAACACACAGATAAAAGTCCAGACATTGTGCCTATAATCGTCGGGTAGGACGCCTGTCGTAGGTGGAGTCACTGGAGTGACTATAATCCTTAGAAATACACACACACACTCTGAGGTTATTGCTGTGGGTAGTAGATTCCATTGTACAACTGTTCTGGTAAAAGACCTTGGTGGTATGGGTGTGTTTGAAGTTAGGCATTTTTTGTATCGTAGATAATAAACTGCAGGTAAACTGCAGCATCCCAAATGTACATTTTTTGTGTCCAAATTAAATGATTACTGGTACTTGTTTTCACCATGTATAATAAAAGTTTTTTTTTTTATGTGTTTTGTGAATGCAGCCTGTGCCTGTGCCATTGTGAAAAATAGCAGCATTTTTCTAGAAATTGTGAAATATTATAACAAAAGAAAAAGAAACTTTTTTCAATTTTATTTTCACAGTTTAATATCCCTTGGTTTTAAGTTTTGTTTTTGGTAAATACAGACTAGTTTTGACACCAGATTATATTAAGGCTAGTATCCTTACTGCCTGTCTTTTTATTTTTATTTTTTTTCAGATTGTGAATATTTTGCATATAATTGTGAAAAAAGTATACTTTTTGGCATTGTGAATGGGGCCGAATAACGGCCCCAAATTAGGCATAAAAAAACACTGAATAATAAATCATTTGTTATAAGATCTGTGTTATCTTTCAGTGTTTCATCATCATTGTTTTACAACATTAAAGAAAACAGGGATCAAATTAATATTTTTAGCCACTTGCTAAAAAAAGCAAGTGCGAAGGTTTCCTACTTGCTATTTTAATCAAGGTACTTGCAATAATTATTTAAAACCTCGATTCATTTAAGAAGGATTAATATACATGTAAATAATGGCATTTTCACACTCAGAAGGAAGCAGGAATGTAATAAAGTGTAATTATACTTACTGACTTATATCCACCTATTTAACTAAGTTAGATTACCATGTTCAGTGAAAAAATGTAGACGAAGACTTAGTGGGTTTCTTTTATTACTTTAATGTTTTCTACTTGCAATCTCCAAAAATCTACTTGCATTTATCAAGTAAATAAGTGTTAAATCTGAACCCTGGAAAAATATAATGGTTTTAGTCTACTACTGTACCGCATTTGTTTAAAGCATTGAAAAGGAACCACTTGATCTGAACAGCATTTGGTGTGTTTAAATCTTGACAACTCTCTGAGTATAATATTGATACATGTACATGCCAGCGAGCGACCTCACTAGCTCATTGGGTAAAGCATTGGGTTTGGAGCTACAGTCCTCTGCTCCACTTTGGTTTGCTCACTGTCTGGGTTTGCTCACTCACAGGCTGATCAGGGTTTACACTGTCTGGCTGCTTATCAGTCATTTAACCAAAACACCCTTTTGTAACAAAAATGGAATGGTCCAAATTCAAAGATATATATTCTTAGCTGGCTAAGTGTTACATGGATTATGTCTGTTGTGCAATCTTTTGTGTCACTTTGATCTTCTTTCTCTGCACCATCAGTAATAAAATGTTTGATAATAATATAGTTATACAAGACAATATAGTCATAGGAGCTGAAACTAACACCATGAACAAAGAGACTTAAATCTCTTGCTTCATTGTAAATGAAAGGCTGATGTCGTAGACATATTTCTTGTTTTGAAGGCTGTTATAGATCGGTTCTGCAAATAAACCGAATTCGGGTCATACTGTGTTTTTCTGTGTGCCAGTCAATGGGATCAATATCCTCTGTAGCTTCCACCATCTTGTACATATTATCATGTATAATGAAGCACGCACAGCAATTTCTCTCAAGCTTGCATACTGCTTCTCTCATATTAAATTTCCATTATAAATGGTGCATTAAGTGCTCTCTAGATGTTTGTTTCAGGTCATATATCAGATGCATTTGGTTAAAAGCTGATGTCCCTGTAGGCAATACTGAAAAGCAGATTTAACGTAACTATCCTGCCAACAACAGCCAACTTTTACAAAATATGTACACCATTTCTAAACCTACAAACGACAAGGGAGTTTTGATAAATGGTTTTGCAGTTATTTGGTGGGATACCTACTTTAAATTGTTAAAAAAAATGGTATAGTGTGATATGCTGCAATATAAAGTTCTTTAAAGGGACACATGGCAACCTTGATTTTTTTTAAAAACTCACGGCATCCCGTTAGTTTTTCTACATAACTTGCATTCGTTTAGTCATATTATAATTATAGTATACCGGTAAAGCAAATTGTTCTTATACATTGTAATAATTATTAATTGTGATTATATTGCACCAGTAATATATGTAAACCTATATTGTAGAATAAGACGAAAAAATTGAAAACACAAAATCGTATTTAATTATATGCAAGCAGGTTTAAAGTCAAAACGATACTGGATAAATAAAACAAGATGATAATTTCAATCAGTGATAAAAATGTCAAGATTGCCATGTGTCTCTTTAAACTGTCTATTACTGATTAAAGTGAAGCAACTTTCACCAATGGTCCATAGTGATCCTGCCTCCAGAAGTGGTCTTACATTTACTGGCGTTATTCTTTGATGAGAAATTTGTAAAACATAATGCAGAGCATATAATTACAACCTCACATAATCTGGAGAATTGACTTGCTAACAAGGGACAGAAAAACCCCTGCACCACCAACATCTAGAATGATGATAGAGATGTATAAAAAACGATGTTTACTGCAGTGTAATAGCAATGTAGCTAGCTGGGCCTTGGCTGCATTAACTTGGCAAGAGTTGTAAATGCCTGCATTCTGTATTGCACATCTCACATCAGGAATGTCATGGAGTTGACCTAGAAATCAAGATTGTTGCCTGGACATGCTTAAAGCCAAAATATGTTTGTTTTCAACCTTAACAGAGATGATAGAGACTTAGTATTGTGTGTATCCATATAACTATATAGCAAATTTGCATTAATTAAATCACCTGAATTCTCTACATGTACTTTTAGTTGGAACAGCTAATTTAAACTTACTCTCTAGTAACCTTTTTATCGGTTGTTTGCATACACATTACTTGTAGATGCTATAAATAAAATATTTGGTCCTAAATTGGCCCTGCAAGATACCGGTTTTATGCTCAGCGTAGTTTTCATCAGATACAATATAATAGTACATCAGTTTACACATGAGGTATTAAAACCATTTATTTGGCATAGTTTGCAATGTTTAATTCTATTGATTGGATCGCGTAAGACTTCCGAATAGTTGATCAACCTGTTTATTTTATGTTTTAATAAGCAATACAATTATTATTCTTGCATTAATAATAATAATGGTATCAATTATTTGTTATCAGTTATCTCTGGAGGCTCAGAAAAAAAAGGTTCAGCATTTACTACTTTTCCTCAAACACTTATGATATAAGTATGTTATTATACTACATAGATTATCGGACAAGTGCCTTTTCCTTCCTTAGGTTGTTGTTTTTGTAAGTCAAGTGGTTGTTTGTTAAACTCCATTGACATTTAAATATGCGTATTGGAACATTGAACTATACTACTCAAAATGTGCAAAGGATCAATTAATTCACAATTACAATATTAATTTCATTGATACTTCAGCAATTCCACAATTTGAATCAAGTCATGACCATTACACTGCCCTAAATAATTTCATGTAAAATAGAAATAATGCTATTTATTTCAGCAAGAAATTTAGACAGCAAAAAAAGTGATCCTTAGCAAATTTTGAGTTCTATATTATAAACACCCTTACTGTACAGATACAGAGGCAGGGGCGTAGCTTTGTCTAAATCAGTGTGTAGGCACAAGGTCTAGGGGGGTTGAATTTTTTTTAGAAGGAAGGCAATTCCTGCATTCTGACAGTATTTTAAGCAGCAAACAATATGTTTTTAACCCGCGATTTCAAGCTTTTTTAATCTTGCAACAAAAACATCGTAACAGTACAAAATATATATATTAATATGAACACTTGCTTTCTGAAAATCATTCAAAATTTTGCACAATCATGGTGTGTTTGGTTCCGAAAGACCATGAGCGAAAACAGTTCGACTTTTATTTTCTGAAAAGACCACGAGTAAAAATTGGTATGAGCTGACCATACCCTTCCACCCCATACCCCACTCAGTTTTTATTGCATTTTTGGCATTTTTATTGTTTTAATTTTTGGGGACAATGTGTAGGCCATGCCTACAGTGCCTATAGGCAGCTAAGCCACTGAGAGGTTAGATGCATATATATATAGCATAGAGAAACAAGTGGTTTGTTTACATAATGAAATGATCTTGGAGATATTCCTACTCAGTAAAGTGGAAATGATGCCATTGTGAGTCATTTGGGTCACATCATCTTCCATGATATTGTGAATCTGGTAGGTGTACTATGGTAGGTGGTTCTTCTCAAGATGGCACGTACTTCTAACTGTTATCCTCCCTTGAATGATATGCTGCACATGTGAATCATATTCAGTGACATTGCAGTAAGTTTTATTATAAAAGGAAGTACATCAGGCTAATCTAATATTTTAACAAGAGGCCCAAAAGGGCCTGTGGATGCTCTACTGGCTAAAGATAAAGTTTGTGTATAAGGGGCAATAATTATGCCAAAAATCATTAGACCGGAACATGGCGATGACATGCGCAACTAGGCTTGGTACTGATCATCCGTGCCAAGTTTCATTGAACTCCGGCCAGAGGTTCAGGAGAACTAGTCTACAAAGTTTGTGTATTGAAACCGTTAAGGGATCATAACTCTGCCAAAATTTATTCAACTGGAACACACAACTATAGGCTTGGTACTGATCATCCCTGCCAAGATTCGTGGAAATCTGACCAGGTGATCAGGAGAATTAATTAGTTGGGACAAAGTTTGTGTATTAAAACCTTAAAAGGGCCAAAAATTATTCAACTAGAACATGGCAATGACAGGTGCAACTAGGCTTGGTACTGATCATCAACGCCAAGATTCGTTGAAATCCTGCAAGGACTTCGGAAGAGACTTATCTGGACAAAGTTTGTGTATTAAAACCTTTAAAGGGCCATAACTCTGCCAAAAATCATTCAACTGAAATATGGCACAACTAGGCCTGATACTGATTATCCAAGTTTCGTTGAAATCCAGCCATGGGTTCAGGAGAACTGGCCCAGAAAAAGTTTGTGTATTCAAACCTTTAAAGGGCCATAACTCTGCCAAAAAAATCATTCAACAGGAGCAAAACGATATTAAATATGCACAACTAGACATGGAACTGATCATCCCTAAAAAGTTTTGTTTAAATCCAGCCAGGGGTTCAAGAGAACTAGTCCAGACAAAGTTTGTGTATCAAAACCTTTAAAGGGCCATGACTCTGTCAAAATCATTCAACCGGAACACAGTGACGATATGTATAACTAGGCTCCCAGGATCATCCCTCTGGTGTCACACGTGTATACGATTTGGTTGGTTTTCAAACATGTAAAGATTGGATGAAAAACGATGGCCCTATCGTCTTAATGAGGCAAAGTATAGCATTTTTAACTAAATCAAGGGCCATAACTCTGCTGTTATTTGTCCGATCTGGCTGGTTTTCAAACGTTTCCGAGCTTTCATTGATGTTAACAATCTGATAAAGTTTGGTAAAGATCGGATGAATAATGAATGCCCTATCGTCTTAACGAGACAAAATATAGCATTTTTCAATAATTCAAGGGCACATAACTCTCGTGTTCCTGGTCCGATATAGCTGGTTTTTCAAAATTATCTTAGCTTTTATTAATATTAACAATTTGACAAAGTTTGATAACGATCGGCTGAAAAATGAAGGCCCTATCGTCTTAGCGAGGCAAAATACAGTATTTTTAACTAAATCAAGGGCCATAAGTCTGGTGTTACTGGTCTGATCTGGCTGGTTTTCGAACTTTTCCGAGCTTTCATTGATATTAACAATCTGGTAACCGTAAAGTTTGGTAAAGATTGGATAAAAAAATGAAGGCCCTATCGTCTTAAAAAGACAAAATATAGCATTTTTAACTAAATCATAGGCCATAACTACGCTGTCACTGGTCTGGCTGGTTTTCAAACTTGTCCAAGCTTTCATTGATATTAACAATCTGTTAAAAGTTTGGGTAAGTCGGATGAAAAATGAAGGCTCTATCGTCTTAACGAGGTAAAAGTTGACGGACGACGGACAACTCGCCATCCCATAGGCTCTCTTGGTCCTTGGCCATGAGTGCTAAAAATGAACATGAATTCTGTGAGGTGGGGTAGGGTGCAAGGGGAGAGGGGACAGGGATCTTGCACGAGAATCAAACGGGACTCATGAGTGAGGAAACTGTTAGTCATCAGCATTATCAGTGTGTATTTTTCTAAACAATCACTGTCTGATAGATAACATTGTTAGTTTATTTGAATGTTGATAAAAACTATTCAAATAAGATTAAGATGAATTTTACATTTGTGTGAATATTGGTTTTGTTACCGATATATGATTTTGCAAAACTAATTTAGATCTGGTGCATACATTTTTGTGTCTCTTTGTTTCCATTATTCTTTTAGTTACACGAGGCTTGTGTAAATTCATGTATTTGATTTTTCCCTAACCACTTATGTCACAGGAGTGCAGTGATTTTGAGATGGTAAAATATATCAAAGTAACCACAAACCATATTAATTGTATTTATGTGAACATTAAATGGGTTGAGAAAGCATGACAAAGAAATAAAAACAGTATGTTTCCCTTGGTTTAAACATATGTATGTTTTATATAAAGAGATATATATATATGTATGCATGTACATTTTAAAGGGCCACATGGCAATCTTGATTTTTAGCTCTACTGATCAGAGATCAGCAGAGCTTATGCCGTGGTGCGGCGTCCGTCGTCCGTCCGTCCGTCTGTCTGTCTGTCCGTAAACTTTTATTTGTAGCGACTACTCCTCTGAAACTACTGGATGGATATTCATGAAACTTTACAGAAATGTTGCCCATGAAGTCTAGTTGATCCTAGCAAAAATTCATGTTGATGTGAAACGTAGATGGCCTCCAAAATTAAAAATAGATTTTTAAAATACAAGTTTGTAGCGACTACTACTTGAAAACTATAAGTGATATTGATATGGGAATTTTTCTAAAATGATCAGCATGACATGATGTTGGTCCTTGTCAAAAATCGTTTTGATTAGACATTAAACATGGCTGCCAGTGGCCATCTTTGTTTACATAGGGTTATATAGTAAAAACTTGTAGCGACTACCGGTACTCCTCTGAAACTACTTGCCGGATTTTCATGAAACTTTACAGGAATGTTGCTCTTGATGTCTAATTGATCCTAGCAAAATTTCAGGTCGGCCAGAAATTCAAGATGGCCGCCATAGCTAAAAATAATTTTTAAAAAAATAAGTTTGTAGCGACTACTTCTTGACAACTATATGTGATATTGATATGGGACTTGTTCTAAAATGATCAGCATGACATGATGTTGATCCTAGTCGAACATTATTTTGATTCGACATTAAACATGGCTGCCAGTGGCCATCTTTGTTTACATAGGGTTATATAGTAAAAACTTGTAGCGACTACTCCTCTGAAACTACTTGATGGATTTTCATGAAACTTCACAGGAATGTTGCTCTTGATGTCTAATTGATCGTAGCAAAATTTCAGGTTGGCCAGAAATTCAAGATGGCCTCCATAGCTAAAAATAATTTTTTAAAAAATAAGTTTGTAGCGACTACTTCTTGACAACTATATGTGATATTGATATGGGACTTGTTCTAAAATAATCAGCATGACATGATGTTGATCCTAGTTGAACATTATTTTGATTCGACATTAAACATGGCTGCCAGTGGCCATCTTTGTTTACGCAGGGTTATATAGTAAAAACTTGTAACGACTACTCCTCTGAAACTTCTTGACGGATTTTCATGAAACTTCACAGGAATGTTGCTCTTGATGTCTTATTGATCCTAGCAAAATTTCAGGTTGGCCGGAAATTCAAGATGGCCACCATGGCTAAAAATAGATTTTCAAAATACAAGTTTGTAGCGTCGACTACTTCTTGAAAACTATAAGTGATATTGATATGGGACTTTTTCTAAAATGATCAGCATGACATGATGTTGGTCCTTGTCAAAAATTTTGATTCGATGTTAAACATGGCTGTCAGCGGCCATCTTTGTTTACATATAGTTATGAAAACTTGTAGCGACTACTCCTCTGAAACGACTTGACGGATTTTCATGAAACTTCACAGGAATGTTGCTCTTGATGTCTAATTGATCCTAGCAAAATTTCAGGTCGGCCGGAAATTCAAGATGGCCGTCACGGCTAAAAATAATTTTTCAAAAAACAAGTTTGTAGGACTACTTCCTGAAATCAAAATCAATCAGTAGAGCTTCAAGGTCATTGACCTCTTGTTTTAAAAACTCGCGGCATCCCGTTAGTTTTTCGCAAACCTTACAATTGTTCTATAGTTAATATTAATTATAAGAATAGTATAAAGTGGTGAGGTGCAAGA
This sequence comes from Cyrtodaria siliqua, assembly GCA_037043455.1. Taxonomy (NCBI): domain Eukaryota; kingdom Metazoa; phylum Mollusca; class Bivalvia; order Adapedonta; family Hiatellidae; genus Cyrtodaria; species Cyrtodaria siliqua. The sequence goes on from JAWPHD010004821.1 coordinate 133,506, forward strand.
ATTTTCAAGACGGGAATCTAGTCAGAGAATCTAACCACTCGGCCACGGATGCCCCTTCTTCAAAACAAATACAGTTATAAAATACTGTATACCTTAGCAGCACTGATCAAGACCAGCAGCCACTCCGACACATGACATTAAGTTTGTTTTACTTCTTGATGCTTCACACCCTGATTTAAATCACTTTCTTTTCTTCTTTTTGGGAGTGTACGGTGGCATAGGCGTGACATGTGAGAAAAATAATTTATCTCGTGGCCACGACGAGTTATTAAGTCGTGGCCACGACTTATTATGTCGTGGCTACGACTTATTATCTTGTGGCCACAACTTATTTATCTCGTACCCACGAGTTATTATCTTGTGGCTACGACTTATTTATTTATTACTGTAGTAAATAAAATGGGATATTTTACGCATCAATTTCTGGCTTATAAAGAGCTGTACGCATAATTGTTTTAGCCACTAGTCCAGGACTAGTCACCCTGTCAAAAATGATTAGTCCTAAAAAAATTGTCACGAGTACCAAAAATGGACACAAGTATTTCGATTTCTCAATATGTTAAAACTGCGTCTTATTTTAATGGATTCGAATACACATTATAATTCATTATACACAGTTAATGAAACAATCCTTATTTACTCTTCAGACAATGTATGTTTCAGTTGTATAGATTGTAGGCTGCCATTGGGTGAAACAGTAGCAATAGTAAGAATCTTATGCTACACAGAGGAGCATCCTGGAGTGTCTTTCCAGCTTCTTGTAGATTACAGGGATGCACACACTTTATGAGGTTCCTGTCTGAGCCAGACACAAACTCCAACTTTCTAACATTTTTTCAAGTCTCTTTTTTTAAAATTGGACAAGTCCGGGACTGAAATCTTTGAAAAACTGACACGCCCGACTTTTGGCTATTGGATTTGTACAGCCCTGTTATATACCGACTTTTTGGACATTTGTCGAATTGAAACTACTTCACCTGTCACTTATTCATATGCATGAGTTAGTATCAGTTTAAGTATAGCCTTTGTAGCTTTAAGCAGTTATCATCTGAATTGTGAGGACTACATACCGGTACTGCTTGTCTTTTTCCCTAAAACTTGATAGGATTGTTGTCTTGTCATCATAAATGTTATAAATTGAGGGTCTGAGGCAGAAATCCAATAACGTAAAAATATAAATACATGGGAACTAAAAAACGATGCAATTCGAATAAAAATTATTGTTTTTTCTATAATGCAGAAGTGGTTGTACCTATTTTTTCTATGAGAAATAACACAATTTAACTATTAAAAACAAAAAATCAGGTTCAGTCCACTATATCCATCTCTAGCTTATATTAAGGAAACAAACCAGTCTTCTATTATAAATATTAAAAGTTTAAATATTGTTTAAACCAAACCAGTCTGCACCTTTGTCTTGTGTGTATGGTTTGGTAATATTTTCCTTTTCAGCAACTTTCTTTTTATGTTTACAGAGGCTGATGATAGATATCGCTGTCCCAAACATCTGCATAATAATGCCTACTTGCGCACCCATGGTGACAAGTGTTACCAGTTTGTCAGGTCAGAGATGGACTGGAGTGAGGCTCGGGGCCGCTGTAGGAGCACTCGCGGTGATCTGATCATCATCAACCGACGTGACATTCAGGCGTTCGTTGAGCAGTCGTTGATTGCCTTAAGGTGGAATAAAAATGGCATCTGGATCGGGGCTACAGACAGTCATGATGAGGAAGACTGGCGATGGATTAATGGTAAGTGCAATGTTTCTTTCCTTGTTTATTCATATTTGCGGCTCCACACCACAATTAATTTTCCATAGGGTCCCATTTTAATGTTTTTGTTCATGGCATAGAGATAAACAAAATTTGCAACATGTATTTATGCTCAAATTTCCGGGATAATATTATATCGTACATTACTAAATGCATTTGCTTTACTCTTTTATGGAAGTCACTGTTACTTAGCAACTGGAAATTACTGTTACTAGGCAACTGCTTTATTTTAACTTTATGCATTTAGTATCTGGTATAAAGTTGTTTTTAGAGGTACCTGTTTCTAGGATAATGTTATAGATAAAGCCCATATATTACTAAATGCATGTGTTTTACTTTGTTATGGAAGTGACTGCTACTTGGCAACTGTTTATGTAAGTGGCTGCTACTAGGCAATATTTTTATGGAAGTGACTTTTTAGAGGTACCATAATTGTTTCTAGGATAATATTATAAATAATGCCAGACTAAATGCATTTGTTCATGAATATACAGTTACCCTGGATTTGAAACTGCCCATATGCCCCTCGATAATTCTTGATTTATACGCCGAATGGCAAATAAGCTGGTTCCCTGATTACTCTGCAGTAAATAACAGGGTACCAGTTCGGGTAACATGTGCGTGGTGGCCATTTTTGACGTGATCGATTATCCCGAAATGAGTTGATGCTGACATAAAAATTAATTGTTAACATACTACTAGGCGATCTATTTCAAATATCGAGCTAAGTTATTTAAATATGCATGTATTGCTTTTAATTTATTGAAAACATTATGGAATTCATAATATAACTAGGTTTTCTTGTTCTATAGTTTTCGGCTTGAATCAAGAATGTTGAATACAGAATGTACATTTCTAGAAATTTAACTCCTCTTTCATTTACAGTACAATATTCAAAATAATTATTCCTTCTTAGTGCCATTATTGTGTAGGTCTGGTTTATGTCCTTGGATTTCTGTATAGTCTTTGTTTTGTTCTCAAATTACGCAGTTGAAATTGGTTGAAAACTCATAGAAAAAATTCTCGTGTATTTTTCATAAAATGGTATACACATTTTAAGAAATAAAACAACTATTTTATTTATGTTTCGATATTCAAAATAATTATTCCTTTGTATTGCCATTGTTGTGAAGATCTGGTTTATGGCCTTGGATTTTTGTATAGCCTTTGTTTTGTTCAAATTTCTCAGTTGAAATTGGTTGAACATTCATATAAAAAAATCACGAGTATTTTTCTTAAAATTGTATACACATTCTAAGAAGTCAAATACCTCTTTTATTTACGGTACTATATTCAAATTAATTATTTCTTTGTATTGCCATTATTGTGTAAATTCAGTTAGGCAAAAAAAAAAAAACCTGTGTTTGCGGTGGCCCGACCGACCCTATTTTTAAGGGGCCGACCCTAAAACGTTTTATGATAAAAAAAAAAGATCATAAAACAATGATTTATCACAATATGTCGAGGTAAACTGACATCACAGAGAAACTTTCAGCTGTATCATCAACTTGTATGGCGTTTATGAGATAAATACATGTAGAATCTCACAATATCTTGCTCCAAAAAAAAGAGTAAAAAATGCCTACCTACCGACTCTATTTTTTCAGAGCATGCAATAGGAAACACACCTGTTTTGTTTTTTTTGCCTTATGATGTACGTGTTTTATAATTATGTGAACGGCGCGATACCTGTGTATTCGGTATGACACGTTTGACTATGGGTTACTTGCGTGCAATAAAACAGATATATTATATTGATCACCAACATCCTGTTATTTGAACCACAAGACAACCCTTTGAATTATATTTGTTACCGCCATTCTAAGGATTGTTAAGGGGACAATATGCCGAAATACCGCGCACGACCACCTTGTTAATTCGGTATGACACATCTGACTTAGGAGTGGAAGGGTGTAATAACAAAAAAGGAAAACATTCCACCGATTATTACATCCTGTTTATTGGCACACATGGTGACAAAACTGAATTGTATCAAAATACAAATGCCGACACAGACAGGTCGACCGTACTGTATATTCGGTATCGAACGGTGTGAATTAGAAGGTCAGGCGTGCAATATGGAACAGTATACCACTGAAGGAATATATTGTTTATACTGAACCACATACCTAATATATCTGTGATTGAACATAACAAGATTAACACGATCATCATAGTTTAATTAAACAAGACAAATGAAGCCATAATCAAGTCGAGTTACCTAATGAGGCAGCTTATGTACTTATATGTATCATTATGCATGTATATGTACAATTTGCAGAGTCACATGATCATTGTCGCAGTTTCACATACGGTCACCTTATTTATTTTGTTTATTAAAGTTAAAACAGAAGTCACTTTATAGAATAAAAAATAATCTCTCAGCTTGTATTTGATTTGGCCAGCTAGTTTAAATACTTTTCCCAAAAGAAACAAATCAGCAACGATCTGAATATATATTTTAACAATTTGCCATGTCACGTCACTGGCACTGTCGCAGTTTCGAATTATTACGGATAAACAAATGGATATTTTGTTATTTAGTTGGTTTTTGGTAAAGCTAAAACAGACATCACTTTATAGAAGAAAGAATTAGCTCTTAATGTGTCTTTGAATTAGTCAGCTAACTTAAAAACTTTTCCTAAAATAAACAAATCAGCAACGATATGCATATATATATATATTTTTTAATTAGCCGAGTCACGTCACAGTATCAGTTTCACATACGGTCAAACGAACATATTTTTTGTTATTTAGTTCGTTTTTAGTAAAGCTAAAACAAAATCACTATATAGAATACAGAATTGTCTTCAACTCATCTTTGAAATAGCCAGCTATCTTAAATACTTTTCCCAAAACAAATAAATTAACAATGATATGTATACTAGGTTTTCTTAGATTTGCACATGCGCGAAAAATCCAGAGTATGTAGATCTATGATTTGTTTTACTGTTTTATGGGAAGTGCTTGTTACTTGGCAACTGTTTATATGTCAGTGGCTGTTACTAGCTAGGCAACTGTTTTATGTAAATGACTGTTACTAAGCAGCTGTTCTTCATTAGTGACTGTTTCTAGGCAACCGTTTTCCCTAAGTTACTAAATGCAATATTATTTACTTTTTTAAAGGTGACCGTGTAAGGTCGGGTTTCCAGAACTGGGAAAGAGGACAGCCGAGTTGCTTCTTGTTTGAATTCATGTGTAAAGAGGACTGTGCATGTCTGAGGCTGGACAAGGGGTACAAATGGCACGACTATTTCTGTGAAGCGTCTGGTTTTGAGTATGGATTTATTTGCCAATATGGTAAGATATGAGAAGTAATTATTTTATTATTTTTGAACGAAATAAAAAGTGTACATTGTTAAATATGTGGTTGTTTAATGAAGGTTAAAAGACTGTTGCAACAACATAAAGTTATAAAAAACACACACAGAACCTTCACACCATACGAATACGCTTTTCCAATAGGTATGTACATGGGTTACCAATACCTTTTCTTGCCTACGTATGAGTTACATATTCTTCAATCAGGTCACCTTTGTATGAGTTGTGCATGCCCTACTTGTCAGGGCTTTTTTACCTTATATAACAGATGCCTGAAAAGGGCCTCTTCCCAATTGAAAATTTGACTGTTTTTTCCCCAACTGTGGCAGAATCCTTATCCAATCAGAAGGCAGTAGTCTCTCAGAATTTCAGAAAAAGCATTATTCTGCAATGTGATTTTATCTGTTAAGTTAGACTCAGAGAAGTAAGTAATTATAATAAATAATGGATGAAAATATAAATAAAGCATAGTACATAGTATTGTCATATTTACTTAATTTATGAAATCTTCCATTTTCCCCAAAATGAGAAATAAGCACATTATTTTTTCCCCAAAATGGACGGGCCTGGGCCTCTTCCCAATGTTGTGGAAAAAATCCCTGCTTGTACTTATGTATACACATATCCTTGTATGATCTATGAATAACACATACCCTTGTATGATCTATGAGTATGAATAACACATACCCTTATATGATCTATGAATAACACATACCCTTGTATGATCTATGAATAACACATAACCTTGTATGATCTAAAAATAACACATCTATGAATAACACATACCCTTGTATGATCTATGAATAACACATACCCTTGTATGATCTATGAGTATGAATAACACATACCCTTGTATGATCTATGAATAACACATACCCTTGTATGATCTATGAATAACACATAACCTTGTATGATCTAAAAATAACACATCTATGAATAACACATACCCTTGTATGATCTATGAATAACACATACCCATGTATGATCTATGAATAACACATACCCTTGTATGATCTATGAATAACACATAACCTTGTATGATCTAAAAATAACACATCTATGAATAACACATACCCTTATATGATCTATGAATAACACATACCCTTGTATGATCTATGAATAAAACATATCCTTATATGATCTATGAATAACACATAACCTTGTATGATCTAAAAATAACACATCTATGAATAACACATACCCTTATATGATCTATGAATAACACAAACCCTTATATGATCTATGAATAACACATAACCTTGTATGATCTAAAAATAACACATCTATGAATAACACATACCCTTATATGATCTATGAATAACACATAACCTTGTATGATCTAAAAATAACACATCTATGAATAACACATACCCTTGTATGATCTATGAATAACACATACCGTTGTATGATCTGTGAATAACACATCTATGAATAACACATACCCTTGTATGATCTATGAATAACACATGAATAACACATACCCTTGTATGATCTATGAGTATGAATAACACATACCCTTGTATGATCTATGAATAACACATACCCTTGTATGATCTATGAATAACACATACCCTTGTATAATCTATGAATAACACATAACCTTGTATGATCTATGAATAACACATAACCTTGTATGATCTAAAAATAACACATCTATGAATAACACATAACCTTGTATGATCTAAAAATAACACATCTATGAATAACACAAACCCTTATATGAACTATGAATAACACATAACCTTGTATGATCTATGAATAACACATACCCTTGTATGATCTATGAGTATGAATAACACATAACCTTGTATGAACTATGAATAACACATAACCTTGTATGATCTATGAATAACACATAACCTTGTATGATCTAAAAATAACACATCTATGAATAACACATACCCTTGTATAATCTATGAATAACACATGAATAACACATACCCTTGTATGATCTATGAATAACACATACCGTTGTATGATCTGTGAATAACACATCTATGAATAACACATACCCTTGTATGATCTATGAATAACACATGAATAACACATACCCTTGTATGATCTATGAGTATGAATAACACATACCCTTGTATGATCTATGAGTATGAATAACACATACCCTTGTATGATCTATGAATAACACATACCCTTGTATGATCTATGAATAACTAATAACCTTGTATGATCTAAAAATAACACATCTATGAATAACACATAACCTTGTATGATCTAAAAATAACACATCTATGAATAACACATAACCTTGTATGATCTATGAATAACACATAACCTTGTATGATCTAAAAATAACACATCTATGAATAACACATAACCTTGTATGATCTAAAAATAACACATCTATGAATAACACATAACCTTGTATGATCTAAAAATAACACATCTATGAATAACACAAACCCTTATATGAACTATGAATAACACATAACCTTGTATGATCTATGAATAACACATAACCTTGTATGATCTAAAAATAACACATCTATGAATAACACAAACCCTTATATGAACTATGAATAACACATAACCTTGTATGATCTATGAATAACACATAACCTTGTATGATCTAAAAATAACACATCTATGAATAACACAAACCCTTATATGAACTATGAATAACACATAACCTTGTATGATCTAAAAATAACACATCTATGAATAACACAAACCCTTGTATGATCTATGAATAACACATAACCTTGTATGATCTAAAAATAACACATCTATGAATAACACAAACCCTTATATGAACTATGAATAACACATACCCTTGTATGATCTATGAATAACACATACCCTTGTATGATCTATGAATAACACATAACCTTGTATGATCTATGAATAACACATAACCTTGTATGTTCTATAAGTTACACAGCCCCCTCTCCGTTATATTTATGCATTGCTATGTTCAAGTTATGCATGTATACCTTTCTCCAAACATATGAATTAGTTGCTATTTATCAGTTATGCATGTACATTCTTCTGCAGCCTATGCATGAGTTGCTATGCATGATGCATGTATGTTACTATCGAAACATATGCCAGTTGCTATGCATGATGCATGTATGTTACTATCCAAACATGCATGAGTTGCTATGCATAATGCATGTATATCTCTATCCAAACATGCATGAGTTGCTATGCATGATGCATGTATGTCTCTATCCAAACATGCATGAGTTGTTATGCATGATGCATGTATGTTACTATTCAAACATGCATGCGTTGCTATGCATGATGCATGTATGTCACTATCCAAACATGCATGAGTTGCTATGCATGATGCATGTATGTCACTATCCAAACATGCATGAGTTGCTATGCATGATGCATGTATGTTACTATCCAAACATGCATGAGTTGCTATGCATGATGCATGTATGTCACTATCCAAACATGCATGAGTTGCTATGCATGATGTATGTATGTTACTATCCAAACATATGCGAGTTGCTATGCATGATGCATGTATGTCTCTATCCAAACATGCATGAGTTGCTTATAAGTATAAGTTGTGCACGTAAACCCTTCTAAAATATATGCATGAGTTGCTATGCATGATGTTATGCATGATGCATGTAATTGTCACTATCTGAAATATATGCAGGAATTGCTATGTATCAGTTACACCCTTCTGAGCTGCTATGTATGAGTAATGCATGTATAAACGAGGGCTGTTCAAATAATGCGCATACATGACGTGTTGAAATCCAACTTCTAAGAAATCAAATGATTTAAACAAAAAATTGATACCATTTCTAGTTGACATTGCAATGAATGATATTATAGGGCGAGAAACCCACCTACGGAGCAGTCCAAAATGTGACGTCTTTTTTTCATAACTGCTTTTCGGGAATGGCTAAATAAAAGGAAAATCGTTGGCAAAAATATACAAAACTAAATAAAATATTGAATACTGAACAAAGAGAACTATGATATAAAATATAAATAAGTAGACGAACACTTCCTTGCTTTTAAGTTGAAATTGACAATGTCAGCAAAAATTATGGAGCACAAAAATATTAATAGAATATTAAATAATATGAACCTTTAATAAAAAAAAAGTTAATACAAAAATGAAATACAAAAACATAAAATTTTAAAATCTTCCACATTTTCTTCAAAATATATATGTTAATATATTAAGATATAAGATATATGTTCAATAACCATGTCTTTTGGATTATGCTATTTGTTTTCTAACTATTTTGAATATGTATGCTGAACTCTATAGAATTTGTATGATCTCTTTCTGAAGCTGTGATATACTTATAAAATATGATTATCCAACATTGATGTAAAATATTTATGTAATGCAAACAGTGAATAATACAAAAATCTAATTAAATAACAGTAGTGTTTGTTATATTTCTAGCATTTTTCATTATAACGTCGGGTTGTTTTAGGTTTTCAAGGCGACGCCATAGCACACAAATGACGTGCTCCGTGGCGGCTACAGTGGGGTTGTAAAAACTTGTATTTCTTGAAATATGTTTCAAATAATTTTATAATATTTACTGATATGAAAGTGAATATATAAACCTTTATTGCCATATAATTTAATTTACTTGATTTATGAAAGTGTAATACCTATTAAAAATGTCGACGTAATATTTGAACAGCCCTCGTACACTTCCCTGACCTATTTATGAGCTTCATGTATACCTTTTTTTGTCAAATGTCAGAATTATGTATACCCTTCTCCAACCTTTGTAGCTAGCTAATCATTAAGCTACCAAAATATCAGTATAAATATCAACTGATACCAATATATCAGTATAAATATCAACTGACGCCTGTTATTTCTGTTTCAGATATGTCGCCTCCTACAACAACAACTTCCACAACAACTACAACAACAACAACAAAAACTACAAGGAAAACTACTGTGGCACCACCAACTACCACATCCACCACCACCACCACCACATCAGCAACAACAACTGAACCTGATCCAACAACAACAACACTGCAACCTAGCAGTGTTAAGGCGGCAACACCCACACTGCTGGTAGACACATCCACCAGAAATGTGAGCTTGGTCAGTCCAGGTAAGATTCACTACAAATAGGTGCTTAAAAAGTTGCTCAAAGCTGTCAATTTTCATTGGTATCGAGTTTAATGTATAGAGATCTTTTAACTGCTGGGTTCCGGTTCCGAAAAAGGGAGAATTGCCAAAGCAAAACTTAGAGGATCATGAGAGCAATTTTGGCAGGTGTCCAGGTTTGGCATGAATTGGTTTGCTGTTATTCTATATATATTGGTAATGGAGCCACCATAGCACCATTGATAACTAATAATGGACAGGACATTATCTATTGTATATTTCAGGTAACATGATAGCAGTGGAAAGTCAAAGACTGTCTTCTGAGGAAACTGGAATTGAAACAGGTAAACTTGACACGGCGTTAATTACTCTTCCCTGGGTTCATTGGAAGTGTGTGGTTTACGGTGTTAATTACTCTTCCCTGGATTTATTGGGTGTGAGTGTGGGTCACGGCATTAATTACTCTTACCTGGATTCATTGGGTGTGTGTGGGTCACGGCGTTAATTACTCTTACCAGGATTCATTGGGTGTGTGTGGGTCATGGCTTTAATTACTCTTACCTGGATTCATTGGGTGTGTGTGGGTCACGGCGTTAATTACTCTTACCTGGATTCATTGGGTGTGTGTGGGTCATGGCGTTAATTACTCTTACCTGGATTCATTGGGTGTGTGTGGGTCACGGCGTTAATTACTCTTACCTGGATTCATTGGGTGTGTGTGGGTCATGGCGTTAATTACTCTTACCTGGATTCAGTGTGTGTGTGTGTGTGTATTTACAGCTGTGTATATTTAATGTTTGATGTGCTTCCAGTGGCGCCTGTGGCCGAGTGGTTAGAGTCTCTGACTTGAAATCACTTGCCCGTCACAGCTGTCGGTTCGATCCCTCAGGGGCCTGGGAATCTTTATGTGAGGAAGCTATCCAGCTGGCTTGCGGAACGTCGGTGGTTCTACCTCCCTCCTATGCACTAAAATTACCCAGAGAGGCATCTGGAGTCTTCCTGCACTAGTGGAAGCTGGAAGGTTGCCATATGTCAACCAGATTTAATAGCATTTACATATTTTATCAAGAAATCAAGTAAGACACTGAAAAAGCCATATTGCATAAATACATATTTAAAACAAATAAAATATTTTTTATGAAAATCAGTATTTCCATAAACACAGACTTGGATAGATATTATTTGTGTAAAACCATTATGTGTCAATAATTTTTTTCTTGTGTGCCCTAAACCTTGAACTTACGAAATGTAAAAAGTGCTATACAAATGAAATGTGGTTATATGTTCCGTTCACACATCGTACAAGGTTATATTGAGATGGCAACCTCGGGTGGAAATGAGATGAAGGGTGAAGATTTCCATCAGACATGCCTTTGTCAGGAAGCGAACCCACGTGGATCAAAAACCTGTAATTCTAAAGACGAGGCCTTTTCCAATGAGCTACCGAGGCCTCTTGACAAGAAATCTGTAATTGACATTAACCCTTAACCCGCTACATATATATAATGGACTGTTCTTTCTTTGAATTAAGACCATTCCATTTATGTGACAAAGGGGTGTTTTGGTTACTCTGGGTTTACAATGGACACAAAGGCTATTGTAGAGGGTTAAGGGTTAATCTGTTTATTTTCTGATTTCAGGTAGTGTTGTGGGAATGGTTGTATCGTTTGTCCTGGTCTTTATTGCCGGCCTCATTGTTGGCATATTTATGTGCCGTCGGTAAGTTTTTAGTTCTCATATGCCTGTGTGGTACCTGATGTTTACGCGTAACTTATTAGTTCTGTTTTGTTAAATATGATTGAAATCCAAGCAATGCATATTAAGGCAGAAATACGTTGTAATGGTATAGTTAGTTTAAACTATTATTTTACATCGATTGTAATGAAAGCTCTCCCGGCTTATTTTAATCACTGTCGGTGTCTTCCTGGGTAGAACCAGTACTAAGTGAATGCAGATAACGTGTCTTGCTCAGGGACACAACATATGGTCATAGCGGGGAACGAACCCACGCCTTTTGGATCCTGGTTCCAACGCTCTACTATTAGACCACAACACTCCACAAAACTATTGTATAGTTGCAGGTTTGTGTCATTGCAAGGTAAACCCACGATATAAATGGTTGTCATTTGTGGAGTAAGGTCCTGAATGTAACACACCTCTGGCCTTCAATTTAGTATGTTAGTAAAATATGTTGGGATTTGTAGGGACTTGGCTTGGCCCGTTGGATAGCGTGGTGGACTTCACCAGAACCATAGTTCAAGCCTCACTGGTGCCACTGAGTTTTGTCGTGTTCTCTTGTGCAAGCCACTTGGGCCTCATCCGTCAGATAGGAATTTGAACCAGGCGGTCCCGTGTATCAGAGTCTATCCTCTGAGCATGTTAAAGAACCATTGGAATCTCGGCGATAGTAAAAGTGGTGCAGATTCCCGGATTCCTATATAGCCTTCTCCTCTCTCTGGGACGGCTCAAAGTAATCAGTAATGTGATGACAAACGGTTAAACAACATTCAATGGATTTGTAAACAACATTGAAAAATATAACAGGATTCATTTTTTTTACAAATATTTGAAGTAATAAAGGATCATACAGGAGTTGATATTGCGCTCATAAAGGAATATTGTCAGTTATTATTCTCGGCTTCTAGGTTCCCTATTCCAATATGACATAATGCCAAAGATGATGTCATATATTCACAATCTTGCATTGTGTTTGTCAAGGTATGCAGAACCTAGACATAATCTCATTCTGTACACTTTTCTAAGATTCTTGCGTTTATGTTGCAGACGTTACAAGAAGAGATATGAAGAGTCGATAAGTGCAGGGTTCAACAACGTGCTGTACACGGCGGCCCCTAGTCAGCCCTCCGCCCGGGTGAAGGAGACCAACGTCTTGGTGGCTGGTGGGAAATGTGATCTTTCGGATGATGAGGAGGTTGAAGATCATAGGTAATATAAAAGATGCCCTTTGGAAATTGTTGAACCCAATAAAATAAATTGAAGTTACACTCATTTTACATGTTTTAATTGAATCTGTTTATGTGTATCAATAATCATTGAAAAAATACCTGGCCATCAAGTACTTGATTAAATGGATGATTTTTATGCCCCCGCCATTTGAAGAATGGTGGAAGGGCATATAGTATTACCCCTGTCCCTCCGTACGTCCGGGTTGAAAGTGTTATCCAGACTCTAGCTTGGGTAATTATTACCCAATCTTCGCCAAACTTCGTCAAGTTGGATATGAACATAATGTCTCAGGCAAGTTCGATAATTGTCCCCATCATCTCAGTAACTCCAGAGGTTTTCCCCTTTGGAATAGTTAAAAGACCACGAAATTCATGTCGGAATTGCAATTTCCGTAATCATATGTGAAGCAATAGCGAGGGCATCTGTGTCCTATTGACACATTTTTAGTTTTAAATTTATTTATAGTTTAATGTGTTAAGCTGAAATGTTAACTTTTTGCAATTTAGTTTCCGCAAAAGTTATTTGAAGATGAGACATGATGCACTGTTTACACTCCTAAAAAGCTGTTTATACTTTTCTAACCATTTCAGATATGTAGATATAGATGAAATCAGCGCCTGTGGAGCTAACCGTGTAACCCTTCCCCCCTGTAAAGAAGCAGGGGATTCTTCTAGTCAAAACCCACCCATTAAGGAGAGTTGCTATGATAGTATCATACAGGAGGAGGAGTCTGAGGAAGAAGTGGGAGGAGCTTGTCCAATTGATGCCCCACCTCCTTGTCGGGGGGTTGATATGAAACAGTTTGCTCCAGAGTTTCTAAAAAAAGACACAGACGTCTCTCAAGCATACTCTAATAATCTGTATGGATACCACAAATAACTTGGTCATTTACTTTGTGTGATTTATTATTCGGCAATCCATTTACAGTTGCTTTGAGTTTTAGTTATAACGATAATTATGATAATTTTACAAAATGTATTAATATACTGTATTTTTACCTTGAGCTACCCCAGGAAACTTAAAATAATGTGATATTAAAACACATGTCAACAGGTCATTTCTTACGGATGGTGGGAGGTATACAGTACTAGTTTTCCGAGGAATGAGTGGTCAGGCACACCACTAAAAAATTGGCCGTCTTAAAAAGCCTAAATGTGCTGGAAAATGACGTTAAACACCAAACAAACGAATTTAACAACATTTTAGAACTCTTTATTTTTTTTTCCCCCCAATTATTTTTATGGGTGAAGTCTTTCTAAAAAAAAATACAGTTTATTAATATAATTTGTACATGAATGATAGAAATATAAAAGAAAGGTATGTGTTCCAGTTGCACATGTTAATACATACAGGGTCCCTGATGAGATTCCGTTGGTTGGAAATGAAAAGTAAGATGGTCAGATGACTTGTGAGAAAGTGTCTCAGGATATTCAGGATATTCCGGATTGGCACCATAACTTAAGTGTGTGTTGTGTCGTATACTCTTGTCACAGCATCTTCCAAAATAGCTCAGAAAGCCGAGAAAAGCTTTATTTATTGCACTGTTAATGGAAGGTTTATTTAATGCACTGTCAGTGGAAGGTTTATTTAGTGCACTGTTAGTGGAAGGTTTATTTAGTGCACTGTTAATGGAAGGTTTATTTAGTGCACTGTTAATGGAATGTTTATTTAGTGCACCATTAGTGGAAGGTTTATTTAGTACACATTCAGTGGAAGGTTTGTTTAGTGCATTGTTAATGGAAGGTTTATTTAGTGCACTGTTAATGGAAGGTTTATTTAGTGCACCATTAGTGAAGGTTTATTTAGTGCACAGTTAGTTGAAGGTTTATTTAATGCACTGTTAATGGAAGGTTTATTTAGTGCACTGTTAATGGAAGGTTTATTTAATGCACTGTTAATGGAAGGTTTATTAAGTGCACTGTTAGTGGAAGGTTTATTTAGTGCACTGTTAATGGAAGGTTTATTTAGTGCACTGTTAATGGAAGGTTTATTTAGTGCACTGTTAATGGAAGGTTTATTTAGTGCACCATAAGTGGAAGGTTAATTTAGTGCACAGTCAGTGGAAGGTTTATTTAGTGCACTGTTAATGGAAGGTTTATTTAGAGCACTGTTACTGGAAGGTTTATTTAGTCCACCATTAGTGGAAGTTTGATTTAGTGCACTTGTTAGTGGAAGATTTATTTAGTGCACTGTTACTGGAAGATTTATTTAGTGCTCTGTTAGTGGAAGGTTTATTTAGTGCACTGTCGGTGGAACACTTATTCAGTGCACTGTTGGTGGAACATTTATTCAGTGCACTGTCGGTGGAACACTTATTCAGTGCACTGTCAGTGGAACACTTGTTCAGTGCACTGTTGGTGGAACACTTACTCAGTGCACTATCGGTGGAACACTTATTCAGTGCACTGTCGGTGGAAGGAATTGGTGTAAATTATCATATAAATGAGCATGACAGACTATATAGGTCATATAGGTTGTCCTGTTCTATTTAGAGTATTAATAATAGGCTGATGTGCCATAGAGAAATAGTTACAACTTCAGTCTGATAATCCAGGGATTGTACATTCTATCTCAGTCAGGGCTGAAATACGATTAAGTATTTCCTGCCTGACCAGTTCTTCAGATGAGACTTGCAACCAATGTCTAGTGTGCTAAAATGCGCAGTGCAATAAATACAGTGGGGTTGTAATACAGTTTTATACACACTGTAAAATATTACAAACACTCGGGTTTCAGTAACAAGTTGTTTTAAAAAGCAATAGTGATTTTTGGTTTGCTGTTAACAGGGAGATAAGTTTAAAACAGGATTTAATTTTTTTGCATATTGCATGATTTTTGTGAATAAAATTGAATGATTTGCTATTGACATGATGTCAGCTTTTTCAAAACTTTGTTGTTGTTTTTTTCAAATATTTAGTGTAAACCTGGTGCCATAGATATAATTAACATGTCGCCAGTACTTAGATATCTCCGCCTTATTGTTGATGACGGAGTATTTTGACAATAGGTTATACTATAATACAGTTGCACGTGCTTTATTATACTGGTGCACATGCTACTGTTTGTCGGAGGTATAGTATTGGTTTGATTGGTTAAAATGATAAATGATTGACAATTGGCGACATGTTAATTGCTTGTAGCTTGACAAAGATTGTAAATACTTCAAATAGTGCATTTATAATCTCATAGTGTAGTTAGATAGTATTTTTATTGATCAATTTATATTAAATTTTATTAAATGAGCTTTATATATTCAACTTTGTATGCTGATTTATTAATAGTATCAGTATTTTTAGGACTATTGGCCACATTTTGCCTGTTTTACAAGGTGGCGCTCAGGTGCATATATGTAAACTGCATTTGTTGTTAAAGTGACACAAGGCAATCTTCATTTTCTGAAAACTGCAGAATCCTGTTAGTTTTTCTACATAACAAGCATGTTTACAAATCATTGATAATATTGATTGGATTATTTCAAAATTTGTTTTCAATAATACATTTCAAACGTATGGTAGAATAACATTTTTTTTTTGAAAACTCCAAATTTATTGTAGAAGATATTGCACACTCCGAAGTTTATTTACCTTTATGTAAATGTATACGAGTAGATTTAAAGTATAAACGATACTGGATTAATAAAAGGAGGTACTAATTTCAATGCTTGATAAATACCTCAAGATTGCCGTTCGTCCCTTTAATACCCACTATTCATATATTATAATTCAAATGTCAAAATCACTCTGACAAAATGTTTGTATTTTCAAGCCACCACTTTAAATACTATAATGTAATTCACATTCAAACGAAATTAATGTAGTGCTAAAGTTATAAAGTATTTCCTACATAAATTCACATTAAACTTGTGTTGTCGAGAACCAGTGGTTTATTGTCGTCTGCCTAGCATGGCAAGACATTGGGATCGCTTTTGTCCCTCGTCTTGGGTTGCCATCCGTCCATCGTAAAAAAACACCTCGTAACATTCTCTTTTTCATTCTATATATTTCATCATTCACATCATGACGATAGTCCCATGACCTTACAGTGCTCCAGATAAGCTTTCAACTATTGTTGTACGCATGAAAAAAAAATTACATGACATATTTACATTTACAAACGTGTATTCTTAAATATAAGTTTAGGACAAAGCATTAATGTAAATGCATTGCCATAAATATATATTGCTTATTTTCTCTTCCTCTTACATATACATTCAACATTGCTTCTGCTCCAGTGTAAATGGAGCGTCTGCAATAGAATTTTCAGCAACTCTGCATTTCAGGGTGAGAAGGTTCTAGGCCCGTTCTCCATACATGGAGGATGAGCCTGGCATGTTCATTCCTGTTAGATGCCATATAACCTTTTATGTGTTGGTGCGCCTTAAAATCCATTTCAATTCAACTGCTTCTGTCTTCTTTAAATGGCATTAATTTGTGTCAAACAGCCGACATAAAGGCCAGTTTTTCTTCTTGCAAGCATGTACCAGTAATTGCTGGATGCACTTGATTGTCAGTCTGTACTTCAGACTTCAATAAGCATCTACTGAGTATGACTGGGCGCACCAATTTTTCTAAGCTATTAAGTGTGTACACTAGAAATTGGTTCTCAATATTCATGGGCGATTTTTTTTTAATGCATTATTGATGAAAAAAATTACCGTAATTACGCAGATATCTCATCTGGAGCACTGTCCTCAGCAGTGTATTGAAAGGTCACAGCTTATAGTCTTAGTTAAAAAGACACTGCTTATACAAAGTGGTAAAAATACAGAGGGGTAAAATCCGTCGGCGAAAAATGAAGTGTTTATAACAGAATTTGCAGTTTCTAGGCCCATTCTGGCGCCATATAACCTTTTTTGTGATTCAGTTCAATTCAGTTGGGTAAAAGGTAATTTCATTCGGTCACGAAAACTTTACAGTCCCTGTAACTTTTTCTTTTCTTCATATTACCATCACAGTAGATATAAACAGGTAGCCACATCAACACACCCATATATAAAGGTCAAGGTCATAATACAAAAGTCATTTTTGACTGCAAAAACTTAACTTTCCCCTATAACTTTTGCATTTATTTTCTTGATCCAGCTTTGTAAATATACACTAAATGAGAAAAGTCCTGCAACTCAAAATATCAAGGTCATAGTTGGGTTTCACCGTCATACATCCTGTGCATGGACAAGGCCCCGACAGGCGACACGTGCCCCAGCATATATAGGTTTACCAATAGGTTTGCTACCACAGACAGCACCCATCAACCAGTGTTTCTTCATTCTGTATTATAATACAATCCGGACAGTCACATAATGTTGAATGTCCAGATCATACCATCCTATAGTGTAGTATAGAAGCTGGTTTATTGCTTTGGTTAAAGGACACACAGCAATCTTGAAGTTTTTATTAAGCATTAAAATTAGCCTCTCAATTTATTAATCCAGAATCATTTTGATTTTTAACCTGCTTGCAAATGGTATTTTGAGTTTTCACATTTTCAAAATGTGTCTATGTGCTTTGCATTTTAAAATTAGGATGCTGCTAAAATCTGTTTAATAAACATTAGTATGTTTCAGTATTGACTAAGTAATGCAATAGATGAGTCGTTATACATTTTTGTGTAGAGTTGTATTATAATTTCTTTGAAAATGAATGTAAGTTAGTTCAGTATTGTGTAATGTCGTGGATTATTTTAATAGTGAGAAGTCCAGCTTTTAATTTATTTGTGTGTGGAAAAACAATGTGTCCCAATGCTATATTATTTGTTTATATTGCATTTAAACATTGTGCAATTGACATAAAACGGTACTAGGATAGTTCATTAAGGTCTGTGTATACATCATGTACATTCTCCACACTCCATTACCCTATCTTGCTTTAAAACATTCCCCTTTTAAAGGCACACATGGCATCTAAATTCTTTTAAAACTTTCAGTGTCCCATTTGCCTCCATAACTAGCATACTGCAAATTGTATTATTAAAGTAGGTAACCCGCCAGCAACAGCCACTTTTACAAAATGTGTACACCATTAATGATTTCTAAACCTGCTGACAATGAGGTGTATATATAACTTATATATATTTTGAGAATCCAAACTCTATAGGCACACTATAAACGGCTTTAACCATCCAATCCAAACCTCAAAACTGGTGTGTCGAATTAAGAGTACCAACACATAATTTATTTTACACATATTCAGTCATGGGTATTTTAATAACCTGTCAATAAACCTATACTTCCAGTTGGCACATATACAGTATCATATGACCTGAACACATGGATAGAGTTTTGATTAACGGTTGTGTAGAGTTAAAAACAAATTGCATTAATATTGCACCATTAATCACCATTAATATATTTAAAGCTAGAAACAAAGATTTAAAAAAATCCACATTTTATACTTTTAATAATTAGATATATGCAAGCATGTTTTAAGTCAAATGATACGGAATTGATAAACTAAGTTGCTAAGTGTAATGCTTGATATAACTACTTTTGTGCAAGTTTGCCATGTGTCCCTTTAATATATACAAGTCATATTTCTCAAAATTCTTAACATTCCCTCTTGCTAAATTTATTATTTTCACATTTTCATATTAAAAATTTCCAAAAATCTCACATTTATTTTTGATTTGTGTTACATGTTCAATCAGGCATGAAGGTATCTTGAAGATTTCATAAATTTGTTTACTGCATAAAATCATCATCATCATCATTTTCACCACAAAATTGCAGAAACTCTTTCAGAATAATGGTTAATGTTAAAAAGAAATATATATTTATACACATTTTGTACATTTTATGTTTTCAGATCTTAAGTTTTCTTTATTAATTTAAAAATTGTTTTTGTGTAAAAAAAAATCCAGAGCGTTTATGCTCGGTTTTGAATTATTTTACCTCTTGTTTTAAAACAGGTTGAAGTGAATTGAAATACCAGAATCGGTACTTAAATAATGCATGAATGTATGTTACTATGTTGAACAGTGCTTAGTTGGCAGGGAACCACCAACCAGTCTTACTTCATCATGTATTCTGACATTCATAATAACTACTAACATTTCACTAATCAATCTTAAAGGGCAAATTTTAGTACCCTTGGGTAGATGAGGTCGGAGGTGCTAGCAAGCTGTCAGTGGTGTAGCATTCAGTGTAGAAATAGATGTTGTAAACAATATACTTGGCCTAGTAGTGCATGATAAGAAGGCAGTGTTTAGATTGAGAATAGTTTATGAGGGGAAAGAGTATATAATTACATATAGAGTAAATAGAGTGATTAGCATATTTGTCTCTCCATCCAGAGTTCGATACCTTATTCGGGCAAGGTACTGTTACCTTACTGGGGCAAGGTACTGTGAAAGTATGCCATTCTTTAGAGGGAATGTAAAGCTGTCGGTCCTGTGTGCAGGGAGAGTCATACTCTATGCATGTTAAACATCGCTGAATATCTGTATTAACCCTTAACCCCCTACATATATATAATGGACTGTTATTTCTTTCAATTAAGAACATTTCATTTATGTGACAAAGGGGTGTTTTGGGGGGAAATGACTGATCAGCAGTCAGACATTGTAAACGCTGATCTGTCTGAGAGTTACTCGCAGGACGTATAGTCAGGCCTAGCGGGTCAAGGGTTAATCAGTGATACAAAAAGTAAGTCTTTCCCTTCCTCAGAACTGAAGCTACTATAATAATCAGAATTGAACATGTGCAGTATAGGAAGAAAGAATAAATTAAGGAAGAACAGGTTGTAGGAAGTGAACGTTTAGCTATAGTAGCTGCTTGAGCAATATTTTACTGTCAAAAAACATTGCATTTTAAAAAAGGGTTGGGCCAAGTCGAGTAGCAATCCATTTATACTCAATTATTCATTGTCTATTACACTACGAGTACCGGTACTATAATAATAATAATAAATTACATATTAATACATCTTTTTCTCTAGGTCGAAAAGTGGTTGTTACATAATGTTCAGTGTTGAATTTTGTCGCTGAACATCAAATGATATAAAGCAAGTTGTGTTTATTTCAAGTTCAAGTTGTCAAAATGCTTTGATATAAATAACGTCTTTTCAGAAATGTCTTTCTTAATTGATTTGACTGAAATTACTATACATAAGACTATGAAATTATGCTAAATAGACTCTGAAATTACGATAAATAGACTTTTTTCAAAATGCAACATTTTAAGACACACCCCTCATGCGCAATATTCTATTAAGTTAAGCTCCGCCCATCATCCAATGAAAACCGTTAAAGGGCATATCGTGAGGTATTCCGAAGGTAATGGTATTCATTGGAAAATTAAATGCAGCGTGTCAAATAAGATTCATCGTAGCGAATGCAATAGCGATGTAAATATTAGACTATGAAATTACGATAAATATAGACTATGAAATTGCAATATAAGATGAATAAAGAGTAATACATTTGGGATTAATGCCGATATAATACTTGGTAGTTGGTGTTGTCCTGGTCCGGAATTCACCAACCATTCTTCAACTCGAGCTCAAATTTTGTTCACAAATATTCCCATGACCTTCAAAGTTAAACAGTGGTATGCAGTTGCTATTTATTAGTATTATCATATTTATTCATAACAGCTTGTCATGAACGTTTATCCTTTAAACTTTTAGAAATATGTGTGATTGAAATTTGCATACTTGGGCTTAAGACTAAGAGGGTTGGTGAATTCAAGACCTGATCTTTGAATAGATTATTAAATTTTGTAAATATGAATCTCGTGCCAAAGAGTATTGAATGTTATTGTACAAAATTAATGTTGTTTAATTTTGATAATCAAAATATTTGTAATTTTAAATTTTGCAATACATATTAATGTTTATACTATATAGTATAATATATTGTTTTATAGTCAGTCTTTGATTTTATATTTACATGTTTAATTTTGTTATTTTCTGAAAATTGCTGCAATTGCTTCTTGTTAAGCTAAATTAGCATGATCAGTGTAAAAATCTCTGTAAAAAGAGCCACGTAAAATCATTTTTCTGTATAAATGTGATAATATAAACAAACATCGGTGTAAACATCCTTCTGTGTGTTTAATATTAAAACTATTTGTCCTCGTGATTTGTCCAACGTGTGGATACCTGGCCAGAATAGGGAAACTGCTTATCCAGGCAGAGGGGGAAAATAACCGAAATTCGTGTCCATTTTTGTCTTCATTAAAGGTTGTCATCATCATCCTTGATCACCTTGTGGTTGCCGGTGTAGAATACAGCCACTGCAAATCCCGCTAGAGGCAGAGGGGTAGGACACCCCCGTCATTTTGTCATTTTGTTTTTATCATGCTCATTCAAGGTTTTTTTCACGACACTGCATATGCAAATGTGGAAACATGGCTCCATTGTAAATGGAGTATCTACAATAGAATTTGAAGAAACTCTACAGTTCTGCAGGGAAGAAGGTTTAGGCCAATTCTCCATATTTTATCTAGATGTAAATGGAGGATGAGCCTGGCATGTTCATCCCTGTTTGGCACCATATAACCTTTCTTGTGTTGGTGCGCCGTAAAACCCAATTCAGCTCACTTGATGAACACTAGGGGTAGACTCAGGATTTCAAAGGTATGTGCGTGTGAGGGAAGCAAATGCATTTTTTACATTGTCTCCCAATTTACAGGTGGGGGGTTGTATATATTTTTGATCCGTATTTCCACCACCTTCATGTATTTAATCACAGACCTAATAACAATTATGTCTGTGATTTAATCAGTATCACAATAAATCAACAAAAAAAATCTCTATTTAAAGTGACTAATTTTTGATAATTTCACAATAAAACAGAACAACTCTTAATTAAATATTAACGAGTCATGGATGAATAACTTGCGACGACTATCTAAAATCTGTGTATAAAATCAGACATTTATCGTGTCATCGAATGGCTGGAATGGTGTTATTGCATTGGATGTCCAGAAATGAACATAGAATAGTCTTGTATTACATGAATGCTTTTTTGTATAACTGTATAATTGTGCAATTGTTTCTGTATAATAAATGTATGCCTAACTTTCGAATAATTAGTGTTTTGACTCCGTATACTATAATAATGTATCTTTTCCAATTCTGAGGGGCGTCCGTGGCCGAGTGGTAAGTCTGTGGCTTGAAATCAGATGCCCCTTACTGCTGTGGGTTCGATCCCTCAGGGGCCTAGGAATCTTTGTGTGAGGAAGCTATCCAGCTGGCTTTTGGAACGTTGGTGGTGCTACCCAGGTGACCACCCGTGCATGCAAATTGCCCGGAGTGGGCACCTGGGGCCTTCCTCCGCCAATGGAAGCTGGAAAGTCGCCATATGACCTTAGCTGCTGGTGTGACTATAAATTCAAATTCAATTCAATTACCATTCTGAAAAATATATCTCTAAAGTCATACGGTATTCGAGACTCATTCTGTTGAGTTGTATTCCTTAAGTTGAATTTACCATGTACTCTACAGTAAGGCACACCTAGGCAGTTGTCTTGGTAGAATTTTAGGGCAGTATCGCCTAGCTACGGTGAGGCACACCGAGGCAGTTCTGAGTTGCCTTGGTAGAATTTTAGGGCGGTATCACCTAGCTACGGTGAGGCACACCGTGGCAGTTCTGAGTTGCCTTGGTATAATTTTAGGGCAGTATCACCTAGCTACGGTGAGGCACACCATGGCAGTTGCCTTGGTAGAATTTTAGGGCGGTATCACCTAGCTACGGTGAGGCACACCGAGGCAGTTCTGAGTTGCCTTGGTAGAATTTTAGGGCGGTATCACCTAGCTACAGTGAGGCACACCATGGCAGTTCTGAGTTGCCTTGGTTGTATTTTAGGGTGGTATCACCTAGTTACGGTGAGGCAGGGCGGTATCACCTAGCTACGGTGAGGCATACGGAGGCAGTTGCCTTGGTAGAATTTTAGGGCAGTATCACCCAGCTACGGTGAGGCACAAGGAGGCAGTTGCCTTGTTAGAATTTTAAAGGGTCCATCACTGACAGGGGTCAGATAAAGTGTGGAAACTAAAGTAAATATGGTCAACATGGCATGCAATGTTACTTTATTTGAAAAAGTATACAAAACTATACATTCACAATACAGAGTGTCAACAGCTTAGTACCGCTATTTTGCGTTGCATATGACCAAGTTTTGTATATGTGTTTGATACAACAATAAACAAGAGGTCAATGACCTTGAAGCTCTACTGATTGATTTTGATTTCAGGAAGTAGTCGCTACAGACTTGTTTTTGAAAATCTGTTTTTAACCGTGGCGGCCATCTTGAATTTCCGGCCGACCTGAAATTTTGCTAAGATCAATAAGACATTAAGAGCAACATTCCTGTGAAGTTTCATGAAAATCCGTCAAGTAGTTTCAGAGAAGTAGTCGCTACAAGTTTTCATTATATAACTCTATGTAAACAAAAATGGCCGCTGGCAGCCATGTTTAACGTCAAATCAAAACGATTTTCGACAAGGACCAACATCATGTTATACTGATCATTTTAGAAAAAGTCCCATATCAATATCTCTTATTGTTTTGAAGAAGTAGTCGCTACAAACTTATTTATTTTAAATCTATTTTTAGCTGTGGTGGCCATCTTGAATTTCCGGCTGACCTGAAATTTTTCTAGGATCAACTAGACATCAAGAGCAACATTCCTGTAAAGTTTTATGACAATCCGCCAAGTAGTTTCAGAGAAGTAGTCGCTACAAGTTTTTACTATATAACTCTATGTAAACACAAAGATGGCCGCTGGCAGCCATGTTTAACGTTGAATCAAAACGATTTTTGACTAGGATCAACATCATGTCATGCTGATCATTTTAGAAAAAGTCCCATATCAATATCACTTATAGTTTTCAAGAAGAAGTCGCTACAAACTTGTATTTTAAAACTCTATTTTTAGCTTTGGCGGCCATCTTGGATTTCACATCATCATGAATTTTTGCTAGGATCAACTAGACTTTATGGGCAACATTTCTGTAAAGTTTCATGAATATCCATCCAGTAGTTTCAGAGGAGAAGTCGCTACAAATAAAAGTTTGCGGACAGACGGACGCCGCACCACGGCATAAGCTCTACTGATCGCTGATCTCTGATCAGTAGAGCTAAAAATCAAGCGTTGAATGTTGCAACACTGACTTCACTACATAAAAATAAACAACAGGATACAACAGTGTTGCGGTGAACCCTAAAATTTAACTTTTAAGTGCTATGAACAGGTAATATATTCTGCGAGAAAACTCATTTAAGCATTATATTATTGTTAAGATACGATTTCAGGACTGCAAAGCATAAATAAATGAGATGACAATAACATCGATTAGCACAAATACACATTTAGAGTGAGAAAAACACTGATGTTCCAGGAGGTTTCCTTGTGTAAACACATACATAACCCATAACAATAACCCTGTTGTTGTTTAGTATGTCATGATAGGCTTTTTATACATGTAAAATACATATTTCGATCTGTTACGGCAATCAAGTTTGTTTCCGCCAGAGATTTGAGCCAATTAAAAGTACAATGTGTATTTACACCTGTAAGAAAAGCACACGATTTCTCAAACAAATCTAGAATACAACGGAGTACAAGGTCAGTGAGCTTGACCTATGAAAAAATGGAGGCGAGCTAGAACTAGGTATTTTCTAAAAAAAAAAACAGAACAAATTATAATTATTGTAAGATATACATTAAGAAAATGCAAACAGTACATATATGAACCAATTAACTTGTTGTAATATTAATAATTACATATGTGAAATTACATGTGAACCTATTGTAAAATTACACGTGTGAACCAATTCATGAACCGGTTTTGCAAAATTACAATTAATAACCAATATACACATTGTAAAATTACAATTACAAATATTTACCAATTTACATTGTAAAATTCACAATTTTGAGCTAATTCCTATATGTTTAAGCTACACGTGAACCAATTCTCATATTGTTAATTACACATATGAACCAATTCTCATATTGATAAATTACAGATATGAACCAATCCCCATATTGTTAAATTACACATACATGTATGAACAATTAACCATTTCACATTTTTTAGAGTACAATGCATTTTGTAAATACAAAAGCAGACGACATTTCTTTAAAGAACTTCAATCAACCTTCTTGCACGGTCTTTATGTCTAACAAAACACAGACCAAAACTTAAAAGCATGATTCGGCCATTATGATGTAAAATTTTAACCGGGTTACTTATTAATTTTTAACGTTCAAGCAAATTTAGTTCTTGAACACTTCAGTATAGTAAAACATATTAAAAGTTGGCTTCTACATGGAAGACCATTAATACCATAAAATAAACGCGTTTAATAACAAAATTTTTAAAATCAACATTAATACTAAAACCAGACATCCATTTGTACGTGTTCCTTGGTCCGTGATCGTATCCGGCAAAACTCATACATTGTGAGATCCGTCGCGGACGCTGACACGGAACTGATCATTGGATGCTGATCCGTTGTCCGTGTTCGTATCCGCCAAAACTCGTACATTGTACGATCCGTCGCGGACGCAGACACGCAACTGATCAGTGGATGCTTCCCAACAATTTCTCTATATAACCGATTTTTCACTGATATGTTCATGGATACGGACACCGGCCATGGATCACGTACAAATGGATGCCCGGCTTAAACCATCAGATCAAAAATTAAAATATCACGACAACTCGTACAAAACTTATATACAAAGGTAACAAAAACAATGCATGGCATATACATCTATACACTATCAATTAATGCTTTCACGGACCCTGTCATTATCTAAATTAATATTAAAAAAAAATACAACGTTTAACAATATGAGCACCATTTAACGTAACAAATCAATGCTAAATAACATACTTTTATAATCGACTCCATAGCAAACTTTTTTTATTATGATATAAATGTACAACTACGATAATAATATTGATTCTGTATTTCAAAGCATTATTGCATATAAATGTACACCTTTATTCTAGCTACCTAAATGTAACCCTGAGTATTTAGATATACATGCTGATAATAACACCTATGAGACGGTGATGATTTTTTCGTCCATTAAGAGATAAGTATAGCGGTAAGTAAACAACATTGGCAGACAGGTACTACATCTAGCAGTGCAACAAGTCTCGAAAGTACATTTAAAATTTGCAATATATCTAAAACAATATCTCTGGATAATCATTAAATATTTCCACAATTGTACAGAAAAGCAATAACAGTACACATCTGTTCAAATACATTTATTGTAACGCATTCATTGTGCTTTTAGTACATCTAGCTGTGTATCCGTAGTACACCATTTACATTATTATTTGTATTAAACAGGTAAGGGTCTATATTAATTCCTTACATCATTACTCCTAGCTCCTAACTATTTTTAAGTTAAAATAATAATACTGAAACGACAATTATCAAAATTACTAAATAGGCACACGCATAAGAATAAACAGTATAACAGTTATTTAGAGAGTTCCAAATGAGTACAAGTTGTTTTCCCACATTCTGTATCTTTTTTGACATTTTGAATTGAAAACGCCCAGAATGTACATTGGATAATAAATGTAGCAGACTATGATAGAGAGACTTAGACAACTAATATCTGGATGTAACGTTAAATACTTGACCCTTAGATACATTATTTTTGAAACAGACTTCCTTGTTTCATTGCTTTGTTATACATACTTCCTCGTCTCTGTACTTCCTTTAACGGAATTCCTAATATTGGATAAACACTACTAAGCTGGTATAGTACTTCAAGCAAAAGTTCCGAATTAAAAGTCTATCTTTGTTTCCAATTCAAACAACATCTACTATTATGGAGAATTCAATTGGGTTTTATGGCGCACGAACACCTGAAAGGTTATATGCTCCATTTACATCAAGATAAAACATGGAGAATGGGCCTAGAACCTTCTAACCTGCAGAACTGCAGAGTTGCTGCAGATTCTGTACTAGACAGGATAATGGAGAAATGTGGCTATACATCGACATCACACACAACACTTCCCATTTAATAATGATAAAATCTAGATTACAGTTTTAAGCCTTCAAAATTACAAACAAATCATAATACGAACAGGGACAGATTCAGGGGTGTGTGCCCACTCAGGTCTGAGAATAAATGAAAATTCATGTGAAAATGTTTTGTTTTTTTTGCTAAATGTTGCCTCCCCAAATGAAATCTAAAACATGTTGCGCTCCTGCCCCACCCCTAATCTCAAGTCCTGTATCCACCTCTGCAGAAATCCTCAAATAACACACCTTTGATTTGACATCTCGTGTCTCTGCTTAGCAGACTTATATGAACCTAAATAATCAGCTTGTAGATCCAGTTTAATAATATTAATGAATGTGATTCCAAAGATAGCTAGGGTTTGCTCAGGCTACTCCTACTGGGTGGCTATTTTGCATCAATGCCACATCCAAATCTCACAAACTGTCCCTGCTACACCAGGCTGCATCAGTCTGTTTTAATTAACGCGCTACCATAACTATTTCTGATGTCGGAGTATACTGACAATAGGTTTTATTATAATATAGTTGCTAGTGTTGTTCCGATTAATCGATTTGATCGATCATCGATCAGTAACTGTTATACCTTTGATCTGATTAATCGGTTAAAACTTTTCATGATCACCTTTCCTCAGTTGTTTAAAATTATGGCTTATTTCATTGTCTTGTACTAAAAAAAAAAAAATTGCAAAAAGTAATCACATATTTATAGTGGGAATCACAACTTATTTTTTAAAATATATGTTGTTCAGTTTCGTTCAGTTCCTTTATTATTTTTTTTTATTACCACAGAACATACTTGAAATGTGATTATTTTCCTGAAAAAGGGTTACACTTGTCTTTTATAGCAGCCATGTTTAATCGATTAATGATCGATCATCGGTCAGTTAAATATTCTGATGATCAATCATGAATTTTCAGCCGATTCTCAACACTAATAGTTGCACATGCCATTGTTTGTCGGAGGTATCGTATTGGTTTGATCGGCTGAACTAGATAAATGATAGACCACTGTCAATTTGTATTTGTTGACGGAGCACCCTTAAAAAACATCCCACAAACTTTAAGCCCCTTATATGGATTATAAGTATGGGGTCTTTCTTTTCAAGAAAAAAAGGTATGAATTATGTGAACATGAATTTCTGTTGTGACAAAACATGACATGGCTGTATTAATATACATGCATGACATTTCTTACATAAAAACAACATAAATTTTAAAGGGGATGTTGCACCATTTCCAAACAAGTTTTATTTAAAAGGCTGTAAACAACTTTGGAAAAAAGTGAAAGATATCAAATACCATAACAAATATAGGAGATATAACTTTTGAAATTTTGCAAAGAAACAAAAATGGTACGATGACACCATAGGACCCTTTCACCATATTGGATAAATTGATAAATATTGCTTAAAGAGGCACTACCTATATCTTTGCGATTTTTAATGTAAAATATTAAATACTCAATATTACTGCATTTATATGTATACAAAGCTATTTTATGAGTATTCTAAGAAGAAACATGGTTCGTATTCCAGTTCTGTAAATTATTAATTATGATCAAAACAATATCTTGAATAAAATGCTGCCCAGCCGTTTATTCCTGCCGGAGAACTACGAGTTTTTACGATTTTATCGGACATGCGCAATGCCATTCAGTTGAACGAAAACAAACTACTCGGGGCAGTTCCGATAGTAAACAAATCGATCGGAACTCGTCGCCAATCCGACGAGGCAGTTCCGATTGTAAACGAATAAGATCGGAAAATCTCCGTAATCGGGTTGTCTAAAACAATTACGAAATCCGATCTTTTCTATCCTGTTTTTCCTCAGCAAAACGCATATTACATGGGGTGAAATTATTGCCGTTTATCTTTTTCATAGTCCTCTTTACAACTAAGTAAAGTTTATATCAATTGGTGGACAAAAAAATATAGGTAGAGCATCTTTAAAGCAAATAAAATCAGAAAAAGTATTACAAATAAATATACAAAGCGTGAAAAATGTATACTGTACATCGTTTACTAATTTTATGATTTTACATTTATTTGCAGTGACTTTCTTTGCTCCATTTAATATTCATTTTTCAATAGGTAATTAATTGTTAATATGGTATTTCGATAATTATTTCACAGTTTTCTAAGCTTTTAGAGCTGTTTAAAATAAAAATTGTTTAACAAATAGTGCAAAAATCCCTTTAATAAAAAGAAACAGTATTACAGCTATATATTATTAAATATAATGGTGTGAAACTGAGATTACAAAATATACTGTGATTTAGATTAAAATAAAATGTGACAATGACTATACTAGATCAGGTTAACAAGAGTATAGAATAAATGTAGAATCAGATCTGTGTTAACAAAAAGCTAATTATAACGCTGACTAGGACCTTTGTTTATAAAAGCAACATAAAAAACAAACCAATTATAGCAAGTGAGTTATTATACTAGTATGTGAATTAATACAACAATTTGGCAAGTCTGGATATGGAAGCACCGATATTTGACTTGTCATCAAGAAAACAGAGTTATTTAACTGCTGATAGCGATAACAAGGAAATCTTTTACAAGATGGTAGGCATATTGGTCTTTTCACAAACGAGAGGTTGCGAGTCAGTGGAAAAATAGAACGCGCATAAAAACACAAAAAAAAACCAGATCTATTTTAAAAGAATATCACCATAATTATTCAAAAAAATTTAATAACAATAAATGACATTAAATATTTGTTCTTTAATAGTTCAATAAAACCATTATGGTCTCAAAGGAACTGCTGCCAATTTTGGAAGATGATGTTTGTTTGTATGTTGTTTTTTTACGTCATTTTCAACACATGTACGGTTATATATGACGGTCGATTGTTTTGTGGTGGAGGCAGACCACCCACTTTTCCTGGGTAGAACCAGTACTGTACACCTCCCGTCATCCGTAAGAATCAACACTTCCCGGAAGATGAAGGCCTTTATATAAAAGTTTAGTGTTATCATATAAGACTCATCTACAAGGCTTGAAAACGACATTCAAAATTAATAGAGCAAATTGCATAGAACTCTTATTTTTGAAATACTGAAGAAAAATAACTGTTAATAGTTTTGGCTTTTTATAAAAACAACATCTTAAATATACAATTTTTTTTTTATGACTGGAATATTACTATCTCCTTTTATAAATAACGATAAACATTTGATTTATAGCGAGATGAATATAAAGGGAGACAAGTATCAACAATCACAAATTTCTCTGAAAATATGAAAAAAAGAGTTTTTGTATAAAATTTAAAGTTAAATAATCACGTTCTAAAACTTCAAATTTTGAACGATGGTCTCATCAGATTTGGTAAATACCCTGATGAAAACCATTGCCCCCCTGCAAACACTTATGAGCCTTTATTCAAAATCACCAACCGTACCTTTAAAACCATCATGTTATATAAAATTTAAAACAGATCATTCAGGTATAATTTCCACAGAGACAGACTAACAGGCCTGGTTAAATTCATAAAACAACAACAATAACAAAAACATAAAAAAAAACCAGTAAATTTTTTATCAAAACATTAACACTTATAATACCACTTAATAATATGTGTACTGACCCTAACCCCAAACATGTAAACACTACTGATTATCCTGGTTCCCAGTTTATGACCCTAACCCCAAACATGTAAACACTACTGATTATCCTGGTTCCCAGTTTATGACCCTAACCCCAAACATGTAAACACTACTGATTATCCTGGTTCCCAGTTTATGACCCTAACCCCAAACATGTAAACACTACTGATTATCCTGGTTCCCAGTTTATGACCCTAACCCCAAACATGTAAACACTACTGATTATCCTGGTTCCCAGTTTATGACCCTAACCCCAAACATGTAAACACTACTGATTATCCTGGTTCCCAGTTTATGACCCTAACCCCAAACATGTAAACACTACATATTATCCTGGTTCCCAGTTTATGACCCTAACCCCAAACATGTAAACACTACTGATTATCCTGGTTCCCAGTTTATGACCCTAACCCCAAACATGTAAACACTACATATTATCCTGGTTCCCAGTTTATGACCCTAACCCCAAACATGTAAACACTACATATTATCCTGGTTCCCAGTTTATGACCCTAACCCCAAACATGTCAACACTACATATTATCCTGGTTCCCAGTTTATGACCCTAACCCCAAACATGTAAACACTACATATTATCCTGGTTCCCAGTTTATGACCCTAACCCCAAACATGTAAACACTACATATTATCCTGGTTCCCAGTTTATGACCCTAACCCCAAACATGTAAACACTACATATTATCCTGGTTCCCAGTTTATGACCCTAACCCCAAACATGTAAACACTACATATTATCCTGGTTCCCAGTTTATGACCCTAACCCCAAACATGTAAACACTACATATTATCCTGGTTCCCAGTTTATTTTAAAATACAGATGTTTACATTTCTCAATCATTATATTAAAATGAAACCTGTAAATAACCCTTACACCCAAAACAAACCTAAACAAAAAACACATGAAAATGATCCCAAAACATTTTAACAAGTTAATTTATTAATGAGACATTAACTATTAAATGATATAACATCAACAACCCTGACAACGTTAAGTATAATAAACACGCCACAAAATGGTTTACTGCTAGGCATTATTAGCTACTTCACTTTTCCAGACTTATTTCAATGATGTTTGTAGGAGTATAACTTTGATTAAAGGAACACACGGCAATCTTGAAGTGTTTATCAAGCACCGATCTTTGATTTATTAATATCATTTTGACTTTAAAATCGGCTTGCATATAATTAAACAAAATGCTTGAGTTTTCATTTTCTAATCTTATTCTATCACATATTTAGATAGTAATGGTGCAATATAATCACCAGTTAATTAATAATATACAAAATCAATTTGCTTAATACTATACTGAGGCAAAAAGGTTTAGCAAGTTTTCAGATGAAATACAAGATAAACTGACATTTTGGGACTTGACGGGCTTGACCCCTATGTTCATTTATTCGTACGTCATTAAGATGTTCGACTGTTATTGATGTGTGTTGAATAAAATATTGTGTCTATATCAGTAGTTTCTTGATTTTACAACCAAAAATGTATTATTTCCAAGGTGCAACAAAAACTTGCTAAACTTTTTTCCCTCAGTATATATTTACAAGTAATATTAATGTTTGAACAAATGCAAGTTATGTAGAAAAACTAATGGGAAGCTGATTTTTAAAAAATAAAGATTGCCATATGTCCCTTTAATATGAGTTACACAATTTGAAAAAGTCACGACATCCAGATAGAGAAATCAGTATGTTATTTTTACACTCTCTGGTCTTGATAAAGGCAATTACAAAATGCAGACAAGTCTTAAAAACATATCTATTTGTTGAATATACAAATTTGCCAAAATGTTTGATGTTATGTTAAACGGTGCACCACAGAATTAAATGTTTACGGCAGCATGCCCCCAGATGACTTCTAGAGCACTGACATAACATTGGCTGAATCTGAGAAAAGATATTACATGTACTATATAGTCAGTGTATTAGGCAAAGATTCAGACGTGGGTGTGCAAAATAATGTGCTAACATGTGCTAAGAGCCAATCCACAGCAAGTAGATGTCTCTGGGGCAAATTATTTTTACAGATAAGGGTAAAAAAAAAAAAAATATGACACAGTATGAGATCAATTAACTGTTATGTGGCAAAACCATGTGACTTTTTGATCAAGTTCACGGTTAAAAATTAACAACAAAGCCTGCGATTTAGGTATGTATTTACCTACTAACTTGTTTATAGTTAACGATTAGCACTACAAATTGAGATCTTTCCTCCACTCCAAAAGGAAACTCGATTCATCTAGTACTTTTCTGAGATTAGCACTCCCAAAGAGTTCACGCTCATACCCACTGTTCATTTCCAAGAGCTTACACTGTAGAGGTTTGTGCGCTTTAGTTAAACAAATTTCTTTATTAAGAAAGCTACGAAGCAAAAACGTATCTAAATTGAGCGCTTTGATATTGTTTGCCGTGAACCAGATTAAAAAGTCACATGGTTTTGCCACCCTGTGTATAAAGCATTATAGATGCATGCTAATCAGTAAAAATGATATGAAATATGGCCATTTAATTAATTTAACTTTAATGTGGGACTAACGGGAATACATTCATTTGCCCTTTACAACATTTCATGTCTCTTTGACCCACATACATGTACCTGGAGGCAAGCTGCCTTTAATTAAACTAGACGATGTGTCCATCGGACACGGATGCCCCACTCTAGCACGGTCGGCCACATAACAAAAATCAATCATTACGTGGCCACTTCCATTAAGCGATGGGAAAGCGTATATTGTATATTGTTTACTCAAAAAATGTGATAACCTGTTTAAAATGACCTACCAAATGTTTTAATTTTACAATATGCAAACTTTTTAAGCCGAAATTAAGGTTTTATGACATACCCCAGCCAATCCTGATTTTGCTTCTTGGAGAAGGGGGTTGGATGGGGGTATAATACTCGGACCACGTAATGGAAGTGTGTAAATATGTTAAGCCATTCTCACTGACCTACTTTTTGCAGGAACATGTTGCTGGCAAGTAAATGGAGTATGGCTTTACGTATCTGTATATATCTTTAAATTTAATGTAAAGTGGAAAGTAGATGAAGGTCATTGATATTGACCTTATTTTGTCAGGAACAGTATGTTGTGATGAACAGCTGTGATGAAAATGTAAACAAATGTGTGAAGATCTGAAAAAAAACATGTAGGTTAAACCTTTTTTTTTTAATTGGACATACGGACAAGGGAAACACTATATATCCAATACACTTTTGTGACATGGCATAACAATATTTGTTCTGATTTTAAACACAAACACATATTAACCCCTGTTCAGCTGTTTTCTGCGGCTTTAATGAAGAAGTTGGATTTATCTTTAAAAGCGGCTTTTCTCTGTTTCGATTCTTCTTGCTCCTTCTTCTTCTGTTCCTGCTCATCACGGATCTCTTGTTCGAATTTCTGACTTTCTGTCTGTGCATCTATCTGTGATTTAAATATATTAAACATAGTATTACAAATATGTAGGTGAATAAATAAAATTTAATTGACAAATATTTTTGATTTATATTATGTATTATTACTATGTCGTTACCACTGTATACAGTCTGCCCAGGGTCCAGAAATTGGATAGCCCGACGCCCCGGGCTAGTCAAAATTGAAATCGGGCTTGTAACAAATTCCATGCAGGAAGCCCGACATCGGGCTAGTCCAACAAAAAATCCCACTGCCTAAATTACACCGTGTATAAAAACACACGCCAGTCGTGCACTTGTAATAAAACATGTATCACTGTATACAATTTGTGGGTGGGGTAATGCTAAAAAACAAACAAAACAAGAGGTCAATGACCTTGAAGCTCTACTGATTGATTTTGATTTCAGGAAGTAGTCGCTACAGACTTGTTTTTTGAAAATCTATTTTTAACCGTGGCGGCCATCTTGAATTTCAGGCCGACCTGAAATTTTGCTAAGATCAATAAGACATTAAGAGCAACATTCTTGTAAAGTTTCATGAAAATCCGTCAGGTAGTTTCAAAGAAGTAGTCGCTACAAGTTTTCATTATATAACTCTATGTAAACAAAGCAGCCATGTTTAAGGTCAAATCAAAACGATTTTTGACAAGGACCAACATCATGTCATACTGATCATTTTAGAAAAAGTCCCATATCAATATCTCTTATTGTTTTGAAGAAGTAGTCGCTACAAATTTATTTATTTTAAATCTATTTTTAGCTGTGGCGGCCATCTTGAATTTCCGGCCAACCTGAAATTTTTCTAGGATCAACTAGACATCAAGAGCAACATTCCTGTGAAGTTTCATGAACATCCGTCAAGTAGTTTCAGAGGAGTAGTCGCTACAAGTTTTTACTATATAACTCTATGTAACCAAAGATGGCCACTGGCAGCCATGTTTAACGTCGAATCAAAATAATTTTCCACAAGGATCTACATCATGTCATGCTGATCATTTTAGAAAAAGTCCCATATCAATATCACTTATAGTTTTCAAGAAGTAGTCGCTACAAACTTATTTTTTAAAAATCTATTTTTAGCTGTGACGGCCATCTTGAATTTCCGGCCGACCTGAAATTTTGATAGGATCAATTAGACATCAAGAGCAACATTCCTGTAAAGTTTCATGACAATCCGCCAAGTAGTTTCAGAGGAGTAGTCGCTACAAGTTTTTACTATATAACTCTATGTAAACAAAGATGGCCGCTGGCAGCCATGTTTAACGTTGAATCAAAACGATTTTTGACTAGGATCAACATCATGTAATGCTGATCATTTTAGAAAAAGTCCCATATCAATATCACTTATAGTTTTCAAGAAGTAGTCGCTACAAACTTATTTTTTAAAAATCTATTTTTAGCTGTGACGGCCATCTTGAATTTCCGGCCGACCTGAAATTTTTCTAGGATCAATTAGACATCAAGAGCAACATTCCTGTAAAGTTTCATGACAATCCGCCAAGTAGTTTCAGAGAAGTAGTCGCTACAAGTTTTTACTATATAACTCTATGTAAACAAAGATGGCCGCTGGCAGCCATGTTTAACGTTGAATCAAAACGATTTTTGACTAGGATCAACATCATGTCATGCTGATCATTTTAGAAAAAGTCCCATATCAATATCACTTATAGTTTTCAAGAAGAAGTCGCTACAAACTTGTATTTTAAAACTCTATTTTTAGCTTTGGCGGCCATCTTGGATTTCACATCAACATGAATTTTTGCTAGGATCAACTAGACTTTATGGGCAACATTTCTGTAAAGTTTCATGAATATCCATCCAGTAGTTTCAGCTGTGAAGTCGCTACAAATAAAAGTTTACGGACAGACAGACGGACAGACGGACGGACGGACGACGGACACCGCACCACGGCATAAGCTCCGCTGATCTCTGATCAGTTGAGCTAAAAACTCTGTTCTAAATTGTTCAATCTTACCATTGCTACGCTTTCACCCAATGAATACAACCAACACAACTTAAAACATACATCAATTGCTTATGAGTAGATAAGAATTACTGTTGTTTTTTTAATTTTCTCGGTATTTAATGAATTATAACGAGTATCTGAATCCGTTAAATCAGAATCAGCTTTAACATAATGAGATGTCATCAGCTGGGTATATATGTAATAGACAGAGTCAGGTCCCAGTGAGCTGGTTTATTTAAATAAATTTAAAATTGTGATAAAACAAGATACGTAAAAGTATTTCCAAACAAGATAAATGATAACTGACAAAGACAAAAACAAACAGATATATTATTTTTAAGGCAAGTAAAAAAGACAGGGCTTGTGACAAAAACACAGGGTTAGCGGTGGAAAAAACTGGGATAGTGGATTTTCAGGACCTAGTGCCCTAAAAAAATATTCTTGGAGCCCTGCTGCCCCGTGTGGTTCCCGGGCAAGAATAAGACCACTGCTTATTCAGACAGAGGGGCCCAAATCCTTTCCTGAATTCATGTTCATTTTTGCCATGTTCATTAAAGGTCTTCATCATCATCTCTGTATTGTTTCAGGTGCTAATTAAGTGGTGGCAGAAAACAATGTGGCTCCAGAGAAAAAGAAGTGTTTACACGGGCTGGTTGCAGCAACTCTGCAGGTGAGAAGGTTCTAGGGCTATTCTGCATAGTTTTATCTTGAAGTAAAAATGGAGAGTGAGTCTAGAATGTTCATTCCTGTTGGTGCCATATACCCTTTTTCTGTCTTAGTGCGCTGTAAAACCACAATTGAATTCAATTTGTATAGAGCATGTAGTTACTACTGTATACAGTCTGGTCTGTGTACAATGGCCAAAAATAAAGGAGTTTTTTTAAACATACTGGTTAAGCAATTACTAGATATTCTGTGGTACAATGGGGCTTTTTCCCTTCATAAACAGGGGCCCCTAGCAAAACAGACTACTTTTCGCCCTCTTTGGATGAGAAAATTCCCCTAAAATAAAAACTATATAAAATTATATATATACATTTTTTTTTTGGCTAGCATTATTACCATCTTTCTGAACATTATTATGTTTGGGATACATGTTTGACATTTATAGAAGACAGTTTATCTAAAATGTACCTCTTTTGCGTATTTGCACAACCAAATCTTCAATTTCTGCCTATTACACTGTTCCCCCTATAACTCAAAATCACACTATTTTTTCCCCTTTAACTCAAAAATCCCCCCCTATTGAAGGGCTTGGGCCTCTTCCCATATTTCTGAAAAAAATCCCTTACAAGGAAGTGACATGCTGCATGTTGAATCATGATTACAAGTGTACTAGATATACAGCTGCAAATAAGAGTTATTATACCGTAGAAGTAACCTTTGCTTTGCTTTGTGACAGATATGTATTCTAGATCCGATGGGGTATTGTCAAGTAAAGGGCCATTTAAACAAATCACAGATGTATCAAGATAAACAGACCTGCCAAATCTGGAATAAGGCCAACAAGAAATGTCACCGGTAAGTTACAAATGCTCCCGTAAATTTTATTTCGGACAAATGGAAATTTTATTTCGGACAGAAGGATGAATGATTGGATGGTATGATTACTCAATGACTCCTATCAGGGACATAAAAATGTGTGCTGGCCATGAACGACTTTCCGTTATTTACGTAAACATATTCTAAACAATGAATCCTTGTAATTTTACTCTTCTTTGTGGAAAACGTTACGGGCACCAATATATATATATTTTTTATATAATGTATGAAAGTGTCAAGAGACTATTCTATAACCTGGGATATCAGTTTGTCCTAAAGCCCAGTTTCTTTTCATTTTTTACAACAAGGTCATGATTTAAAAATGTGTTTGCAAGTTATATTCAACAATTTTGTTGAAAAAAATGTGTTTCCGTGTGGTTGCTGCTTTTTTTATCATTGGATCTGGATCGTTATAAGATCCAGGTAATAATTTCCCAGACATCATTTGTTCACTATAACAAAGGGTAACTCTGTGTAAATCAAACAGACACAGGTTTTATTGCATTGCCTCTCTTTGATTAAATAGGGTATCTTACATGAGTACTCATTCATTATTGAATTTATTAAACGAGTTGGCAAAACGATATAATGCAAGGCAAGAAATTCAATAATGAATGAGAACGAATGTTAGATTCTATTTATCAGATATATAACTCACATATCGACTTTTTATTGCATTTTGCCTGTTGCTTTAACATGCGACACGCGAAACCGACATAAACCGTGGGATTGGATCATAGTCACTATTTTTTTTTTTGACAGCACATACTAGGCTTATTTGCATACTTATATAATTAGTGGTATATCGAAAATATAGAATGGTGTTATTCCACTCCTACACCGTAAGTTATGAGATAAAATATGTTATCACGTTACAGTTTAGCAGTAATAAAAAAAAATATGACGCCATACAGTGTTATTGTGTCTACAGTACTAAATGATAAGTGCGATATGCGTCTGCATCCCAAACACCATATAAGGAAGCAAAATTAAGCTGCGGAGACTACCTTTCATTTTGTAGCATTTATTTACATTTTGGGTTGTTCCTTTTATTTTCAAACTTCAATGGTAAACATCTGTCACTTATAAAATAGTAGAAGTAATTTGAAGTGTAAAAAAGTTAAATGAGAATAACGGAAAAGGGGCTTAAACGGAAAGTGTCCCGGGACCAGTGTACATATGTAGATTTCAACAGAAATGAACACACATTAAAAACCTGTGCTAGTCCACTGATTATTTCAATTATAATATAACATGTATGCCAAATGCATTTTACATAGATTGTGTTTATTTGATAATTACGTTGGTTCTGTAAACTTTGATGAGATAAAACCAGTATCAGGATTTTTTTTTTGCTAGACGAAAGCGACGAAAGCCTAGCCTAATGCCTCATTTACCTTGGCAGTAAAGAAGTTCTTGGCCCCGACCACACCCTCAGCATCTACGTCTATCTCGTTGACATTTCGGTAAAGTT
Organism: Cyrtodaria siliqua; assembly: GCA_037043455.1. NCBI lineage: Eukaryota > Metazoa > Mollusca > Bivalvia > Adapedonta > Hiatellidae > Cyrtodaria > Cyrtodaria siliqua. The sequence goes on from JAWPHD010004821.1 coordinate 173,671, forward strand.
CAGACAGGCCACTGTCCTCTGCTAACTCGCCTGCTGCAGCTTTACGGAATATCAGCAAAAACTGAAATTAAGTAACAACAGATTTGCTTGCTTGTTTGTTTGGGGTTTAATATAATTTTCCAGCACATTTCTTTAGTGGTGGAGCCAGACCACACACTTATTCCTGGGTATATAGAACCAGTACTGTATACCTCACAACATCTGTAAGAATAGACATTTTCTCACTTACAAGTCAAGCTCCCAGTGGGATTCAACCCCACACCCCCACGGTTAGAGGCGAGAAGCTATTAAATTCAGCGTTTTTACCCTCTTGACAATGGAGGAAATCAACAGAATATAACGTATATAGTTGCACGCATATTTACTGGTATTTAAATTATAGCGTCTGAGGAAATGAAGTTTCGAAACTGAGCATATTAGAGAACAAAACTTGCAGGCCTAACTTTTGTACAACTTCTCAGCCAAGAAATGTGGAAATTTGCACCATGAAAACAAGATTTTCAACGTCCTACTAAGTGTGACCTTGAACTGAAGGTCATGGAAACATTGATACTGTTGACAATATGGGGAATAACTACAATACTTATTACCTCCCTGAAGCTGATCTTTTTGTCGTTGTCTTCATCTACCTCCTGTATCATAGCTTTTAAAGACAGGTGTGTCTGTGGCGCTCCTAACTTCTCCATCATGTGCTTCAACTCCTCAAAATCAATGAATTTGTCCTTTCCAGTGTCATATCTGAAATGCATATCTGGGTTTCCAAATGTGTTTACCGATAAACAAGTTCTGAAAAAATGTTCCTGCAGGTGTATACCCCGTATAATATTCTTACCATCGCTTAATGAAGGTACTGTTGCGAACATATTGAGAGAATTCATCAATCAGTGACCAGAAATTTGACACCTCTAAATTCTGGTAGATGATACACTCGGTCTTTATCATAGATGTTCAATCAAATTTACTGTTAAAAAACTGTTAAAATTTAATGACTTTACAGTGTGATTATTTTTAAATATTGCATTTTTCATGCTCATTCATGCAAATGGATTCGAAATATATGTGTTTCTTTAAAAATTATCATTCTTAAGCCCCTTTTATTTATATTTTACTGTAGAAAAGATAAAAAATGAGTAATACAAATTTTCTCGCCTAGTGAAAATAAGATAAAATTTCAACATATTAGTTAAATTAGTATGGTGTGTGGTCTGAAATTGTCCACATGGGTTTTGGTCAAAGGCAATGAGGCATCACATCTATAAACGGCTGTATCAATTAATAACACATATTTTTTGTAACTTTTCATAGAAATAAGATAAAGTAATACACTTACTTGTTAAAAGTTTTTTGAAAGTCCTGGATCTGCTTTCTTGAAAACTCTTTAAATTCTGTATAGGGGTTGAAAACAGTGCTTTTTGGAGAAATCGACCCCTCTTCCACCCCCTCATTGATATTGGTCCTCCTTTCCAACTTCTTTGCTAGCTCATCAGTTGCCATTACGGTATTTTTTTGTTTGCAGTTGGTTCAATAAATACTATATTTATCTAATCGCGAAGTAGCAAAATTGAATTTGACTGATAACACGTATAAAAATATAAATTAAACACTGCCTTCTTAATTTCCTGGTTGAAAGGGAATCCCGCAAAATCACGTGGTTTACCCGGAAGTGTCATAGGAAAATACCTCCATTGAATCACTCATTGGCCAATTATAATAAACGCAATTTATCTGGGTCAATGTCTATTTGGGTCATTGTTGAACGAATTTGAACGCATGGCGGAAACATGAAAGAAGACGACGACATTTATTAACGCATAATTTGTAAATATATTTTGTCAGCTAATTGCAAGGTAAGAACTACAATTGAACAGTCATGTTTCTGTTTTTGAAAATCCTTTGTAAAATACTGAATAAATTATGAACATATTTCAAAACGAATTCTCCAGAGCTCTACAAGAATAGAACAGAATAGAATATGGTTCAATTGCGGGTTCACAAGTGCGGATCCAGCAAGATAAATGTATGTTCTAGGGGTATATCTTTTAAACCTTTATTTATACTCAGCAAAATATATCCTCTATATACGTCATGTATAACAATTAACATTAAGCTCACTTGAGCCAAGGATTTATACTATTTATTAAATTCCTTGGTTGAGCTTTAGTCTAAAGTAGTAGCGTAGCTACCTATTAAGCCAGAAGGCCCGGGCATGAAAATTATTTTCGCATACATGGTTGAAAAATATAACAATGAAATAATAATGTATTAATTTGAATTCTGAAGTGTGATTTTGCTTAAATTTATAAATATACGCCAAAAAGCACCAGAGACATCCTACCTTTTCAAAAATTTCCGGGGAAACACGCCTGGACCGACTAGAAATAGTTGGACCTGCACATCAAAAAAGCTCTAGCTACGCCCCTGTCAAGTGAACTTAAAGTCAGAATATATGCTTCGTGTCATGTATATGTGTGTATAATATTACCGTCAAATTTGCATTAAATCCCCCGATGTACATGTACCCAGCCATTAATAGAAACGACTGATTAGAAACGTACGCTTCGTTAAAATGGAACTTTGACTTTTTAACTCTTGTTAAACATTACCTGTGCTATAAATATACCATTTGTATTAGTCCTGTGTTGTGCTTAGAGTCGGCACAGCGACCGCGTGTTGGGGATACAGCGTAATTAGTACACAACTTTATTCAGGGCGCTATTCAGCTTTTAGGAGACTGCGGCCAGGACCCTTAGGAAGGGGAATTTTACATTGTTTTCATATCAAACATGTCAAAGGGTAATTTCTAAGAAACACAAAAATTAATGTGTTTTTTTTACTAATTTTAAGATCCTGCAAGTATGTACCATTCCAAATGGCAAAAAGTATGCTGTTTTCTTGTATTGGAGTTCAAAAATTCTAATATTTTCTAATATTTTTAAAACAAATTTAAGAGGGGGACTTTTTCACAGGAAAATGGGAAAAATATATACTTTTGGGGAGAGGATTTGGCCCCAAAAATGGCCAAACGAGTGCCCTGTTATTCGGCATGAAGTGTACAGTTTAATTTTATTCAGTTTATTTGTTAGCATATTTCTCTAAGTTGTAATGCTTCCGAGTTCTTCAGTAACTGTTTCAGTTTATGTGTTAATAAGCATATTCTGCCTTTAATGTTAATTGTTATATACAGTAGGCTATATTTTGAGAAACCGTGCACATATATTAAAAGAAGAAGAACTAGAATAAGACACCATTCGGTCTAACCTTGCAGATCATGGAATGGTGGTCTTATTACTCTTCTTCCGGTATATGGGAACAGTTCCTATGTGTGTAGTAAATTCAACTTATTGTGTGAGAAAAGCAGAGGACCCAGAAGAAAGCTAGCACATCTTGTACACTTTTACAGGCGGATTTGAATCTGGGTCCTATTGGTCAGAATGCACTGAGCTTACCGGGCAGCCGGTATAAATACCGTAGTGCCTTTTCTATCAGTAATGCCGTTACATACTTTTCTGGAAAGACCATGACAACTTAAATTCCAATATTTAATTCCCCAATATTTCAGTATTTACAAGCAGCTAAAAGGACATTAATATGAATAAAGAAAGCTTAAGTTACACATAACAGGGGCGTAGCTTCCTATAGGCCTACACTTTTTTTCTGAGAAATCGAAAAAATGAAAATGCCAAAAATGCCAATAAAAATCGGAGGCCTAGGTGGGTAAGGGGGACAGCTTCTTTTTAGTTATAAGATATATAATTTACGGTAAAAAGTAAGGATATTGATGCTGTTATATATAGACATATTCACCTGTACGAAATATAAGCCAAAACGCACCTCCGAGAGTCTAGCTGGAAAAAAAAAATCCCCCTAGCACTCGGCATACACATCATATTCAGCCAAGCTACGCCCCTGCATAATAAAATAGTAATTTAAATGAGCCAAGCTTATGGATTCTCCCTTGGAAATTTGATAAAGAAC